>JADDOH010009734.1:0-48410 GCA_016648135.1 Agrypnia vestita
TTGTTTGTTAAAAATGACAAGTAAATATAAATATATATATAAAAAGACCATTAAATTGCAAAAAAGTCTACAATATAAATAAATAATCGCTTGTAAATAATCACACGAGCCTAAACCACCAACTTTACACCGCACTTAGTTCACTTTCAAACTTCTTTTTTGTCTATTTCAGTCTTTACTTTCATACGTTAGAGTTGGCACTAGAGCTTAATTATGAAACGTTTGTCTTGTTGCGTGTGAAAGATTCCTGTTGGCTTTAATGACATGCAGGAACCCCGTACCTTATTTCTGCAGTAACCTTCCTCTTGATATCCTTCTTAGCCTTCCCGTCCCTAATGAACATTATTTTCAAATACACGAACTCATTCACTTGTTCTAAGCATTTATTGTTTTCCATTACTTCACACGTAGTCGCTCTTTGGTCTTTCTCGAACACCATTTCGTTCGAATTACTTAACATTAATCAGAAGTTCACTATCCATTCACATATCTGACATCCTGGTTACCAGGCATTGCAGAACAGTATTTATTTACTGTGCAATACTGAAGTTCTAAAAGAAATTGAAAAATCACGTTAAAAAAAAATCTTAACTTGTAGTCTACTTAACTAATTTGCCGAGATAATTAATTCGAAACACGTAAAGGACCTCTAATAACGACCTGTGTTACAGATGAGATGGTAAGAAAAATATTTTCACCCCGTTAAAGTGGGGGTAGGTGTGAATCTCGTAGTTGAAGTGGTCTGGTGTCCCCCCGCCCAGCCCCGCTTTAACTAATAAAGTCAGCGATACAGATAGGTTAGGGTAGCAGGCGACACCCCATTGTTTTCCTGGGATCCTGGTACCTTCACACGTGTGAACAACGGGGCTGGAAACATACAAGGACGAATGATTTGTCACGCCGGATGAACCCCTCTTAGTTAATTGGAGGCACCTAATTAATAACATTGTAGTATTTTTTTTCAGATGGTTTGTTAATTTTAAAACTATTATATTTTTACAAGATTCTAAAACGATAAGATTAAACATTACCGAAGTCTTTCGAACAAACTAGAAGATTTTAAAAATAATTGAATATGCAAAATTATACCAGAAGCTTTGAGAAAATCTAATTTTTTATATACACGGCGGCATCGTCCTAAATACAGTAATTGTTTGATAGCGAAAAATCACAGATAAATGAACGATCCGAGCGAATATAGTTAGCCAGCAGCGAATGCTGTTGCGTGTAGAATAATTTAGTAGTGTTTCTGTGCGATAGACAAGTAGAATTTACGAATGTACCAAAGACAAGTAGAATTTTCTCGAGAGTGAAACAGTGTTTTAATTATGTTTTTGTCTAGTTACTTTGTGATTAAAATAATAGTTTAATTGATTTATATTGTTCCATTTCATCTCCAACCGTGAATAGAAAATTCATTTGCCTGAATCAGCAATAATTATCGAGCTCTGGTATTGTAAAACAAATTTTATTTTGTCTGGAATTTTTTGATCAACTATATCTTGCAAAGTCATTTCCATCAAGAGTTTAAGAGCTTTAAATTTTAATTTAACTAACAAATATAACGATACCAGTTTGTTCCATATTTTTCAATTTAATTCCCTTTATCAACCTATCAAATTAAAATCTTTATAACCTCGCATCCTTTATTTTCCGTAGCTAAATATTTTATACTAAGCATTTTCACCAAAACTAATTTTAGACATTTTAAATAATTCCATCTTAAACATAATTTGATCTTTGTTACTAATTATATTCTAAAACAACAATTCATTATCTTACAATTCAAAATCAGCTTCCATCAATCAATGAATTACTTATCAACTAACTTATCTTATAAACCTACCTAAATTATCAAAATATCTCTTATATCAATGAAAAATCATAAAATTAAACATTTAGAAAGATGTACATAAAAACCACCGCAAACGCTTAATAAATACTAAATAAAAGCAAAATAAATACTAAATTTTGTTCAGTTTTAAAGTATTGCATCGTTGGTATGGTTAGTTATTAATTGATGAAATAACTTTTTGTATCGCTTTAGAAAAATACACGTGGAACTCAGTTAATAACTTTTATTTAGATACCTTTCCATACAAAAATCTCATACATAATGTAAGAGAATATTAAAAACAAATACTCGTCGCCGCTGAATTAACAATCGATCGTCTCAAAAATAAGACAAATTTGAGACATGTATAAGCGGTCTTCTGTAAATGATATACTTATGTGTATATAAATAGCTATCAACGATATATTTATTTATTTATTTATTTATTTTAACGGTTACAAAACCTATTAGAGTAATTTGATGTTGTACTATTTACCTTATAATATAAAATGAGAGTAAGTAAAAGTAAGTATAAGATAATTAAGATAAAATATGTAGAATACAGAGTTAATATAAAATAACATAATAATATTAACAGTAAGCATGAAATAACAGAGATAAAAAAATAAAATAATTACAGAGTAAATATACAATAACAAAAAATAAAAAAAGCAAAGGCAGCAATATCTAAAAAAAATTGAATAATCAAATTATAATGTACTGAATTAGAGATTTTATAGGAAATATTGTCTATAAATTTGAAGGAAAATGATTTTGAAGTGATAAATACATAAAACCTAGAATTCAGGACATTTAAAATTAGTAATCCTCGCTGACGGCATTATTTTTTTTTTAAATTTTGATAATTGCTTCCTGTGTTTTGTACTCTATATATTATGTAATGAGTCTCAAAATAATAATAATAAATCACGCTATATACGCTGGGATAAATAAATCCATTTATTATTTCATCTGGAATCTATTATATAAGTTTTAGACCATTTTTCTGTATAATTGTATAATTGAGTAACCTATTCCCTTTTAAATATCACATAAAAATGCTCTAAAATTGCAAATCACAGTGAAACGTTTTTTAGTTAAAAAATCAAAAGGTAATATTAGTGGCACGGATAGTTGAGGGTTGTTTTCTCCCTCCACCCGGGGCAAGTCACCATCCCCTATCCGTCCATTTTCATTTGGAACTTCCTCACACGTCCGTTCGGCCGTTTTCCAAGACATTAACTTAATCAATTCTCAAGTTTTCTCGCAGGTTTTGCTACAAAAGGAAGGCTCCGCAAACCCCTCCTCTCGGGTGCTGCTGAGAAATGCTTCTAAAACAAAAGAGAATCGTGCTTGGATTGATTATTTAATTAAATGTCTTTTATAAATATTTCGCACTTCGTTCTCAAACAGATTTTTCAATTAAGTCTGCGAGTTAAAAAAGATCCAAATTTAGAGAAAATTTGATTTTATTGAAGAAAATTATCACACAAAATGTGCAGCCCTAATAAATATTAAACTCTCTCTCTCTCCTTATGTACCATGTCCATGGAATGAGAAACTTTTTACATAATTTTTAAACCTCATTTAAAGTATGTATCCCACGTAGGTATGACCACGAGAATCAACACGTGCGCTTAATTTTTGAAATATAAAATCATAAATACCCTCAAATATTTCATCTGGTAAGCATCAGGTAAACAAACAAAAATCATTAAATTACAAACATTTATCATTCATTAGATAAATTATACAAGTGTATATTAAGAGTTATAAATTGCAGAAGTGTATATTAAACCTGTATTAGAAGTGTATGTTAAATAATTCGGAAGAATATCATATGTAAAATTAAAAAGAATATTGCTTAATTCTCCATTTTAAAAATACAGATGTATCATTACCAGCTGCGAAATCTATGTATACTATTCCATAAGAAGGACTATAGATGTCTATATATTTATTTATATATAACGAGGCTAAAAAAAATCACGCACTCCTTTCAAGTGACAGTTGTTTGAAATGATCACAATGCTACCGAAGATTCCAGAACGGCCTGGCATAATCTACGGCTTACGAGAAACATGTGTAAAAGTCTGGAAACCATGAGGAAGTTCTCGTAAACACTGGAAATGTCTAGAAGTTTCGATAACAGCATTAGCCTATATAAATACGGCACACAGGAGTAAGGACGAATTGTTATTGTTGACAGCGGCACGGAAGCGAAGCAAAGCGAACAGCCGCGAGTTGCGGAGGCCAATCTCGCCAGACTGGCTAAGCGAGCAGTAATTCGACAGCGATATTCTGGAAAGTTCTTACGTAGCGATTTAAACCGAAACGAAATCAATAAGTGCGGAAATTGGATGAATTATTCTAGTGAATAGTGAATAAAGTGTTAAAGCGATTATTAAGTGTCTATTCACGAGTGATAAATTTATGAAACAGTTCAATTTAAGGAATAGCGTTACATTTAATGGTGTTAAGTGACTTTGTACGATCGATTAATTAATTAATCAGTAATCAATAAATCCTGCGTTAAGCTCCAGCGTTTTTATTAATTGCTCCTGCAGCTACGACACGTGACAATATATTCGTCCGAAACGCCCGCAAGACCACGCAATCACGTACTAACTGCATGTAAACTAAAATATAATTTATGACTTAAAAAATATATGATGCCAATATTTTATGTGATAATTATTATTTAGATGACAATATGTTATACCATAATGCATAAAATTCATGAACATGTGCTAAACTAAATAAAATAAAATATAGTATGAATACAGGCAAAAACATGTTTATGTTATTAGTTAAATTATAAATTATGAGTTTATGTTATATCCCACTACATACAAAGTTTTTTGCTGTTGTTTGTTATATCGTCACTGAAAACTGGCTATGTATTTTTATAAGTCCTAATAAAAATAACATTTTTTTGCAATATTCTTAATGCAATTGAATTCATGTATAACCTTCATTAAAGATATCTAAATACATTTTTATTTTTATTTTCTTTAGTTTTTGGAATATTTCTAGTCCCACAAAACGTATAAAAGGACGTTTTTCTGCAGGTTCATTTTTACAATTTAATGTTACTCTGTTACTAATTATTATTCATTTTATAAACAGAAGAGATAAAAAACAAAAACAATTTTAAGTACAAAAGTAAAAAAATAAATTTTAAGTGCAAAGTAAAAAAATTTAAGTAAACTAAAAAAACCATATATGTACATTTTTATAAATAATAATAAACATCATTTCAATATTAATACAGTTCATATATAACTTATGTCGTTTACTAACGACCACTTTTTAAGTTCTGCCTGTGTCCTTGTGTGTGTCCTCAGTCCATATTAATTAGTTATTCTTGGAACAATTAAAATCTTCTTTGTAGCGCATCTTGTGTTTCTGCCATGAGCAACTACCTTTTCGTAAATTTAATTTTTGTGATTATTTTTTATCAGCAGAAATATAATTAATCCAAGAACTGACAAAATATTGACGGATGAATTCACTAATTTAATATTTTATCTTTGTTCAAAAACAGTGGATTTACGATTCATTTTACAACGGCAGTTTGTAGATTTTGTATTATAGGCTTTATCTTTGAATTACTGGAGAGGCCCCAAGATCTTGTGCCAAATCTTAATATTGATTCTACCAAATAAAAATATATCACTTAAAAAAACAGGCTTTAGGATAATGTATTGAATCTTCTAAAATCAGCTAAATACTGCCCTAAGGCTCGTACACATCTTGCATACAGTTAAACAGTAATCGTCCAATAAAGGAGTACCTACTTTTACAATTTTTAAATTGATTTACGCATTCCCGCAGGGCGTATTTATATAAAGCCTCCGCTCGCGGGGTTTTCCTTTCAGGCCCTGATACGTGGAACCAACCATAATACATTACGTTCACGTCATTTATTCCTCGCCCTTGATTTAACAGCCATAAAGTTCACATGGGGAATGCGCGTAGGCCATGGGACCGAAATCTATTTTTACTCCCTTTATATTAACTCGTGGCGTCTGCTTGCTTGCTTGCCGGCTTGCCGTCGAAAAAACTTTGCATCGATTTTTGACCTTTTTCCCGTGATCCAATCGAGCTGAAACTTTGCAAGCAGACTCGTGGAGACGATCAAGAAGATCTATCAAATTTTCGTTAAAAATAAATAAATAATTATAATATAATTTTGGATTTTTCAAATTTTTAATAGTTTTTTCAAATTGGAATCGTTACAAAAGTTTGATCACTAGCAACGGCGGCCCGATGACGTCGCGGAATATTTTCTAAATTTGAATTACTCCGTCGGTACACATAATAGGTACTTGACTACGAATTTCGAAAATCTAAATTGACTGATATATGTTTTTAGAATTTAATCTTCAAAGCATGCAGTGTCTTATCAAAGTTCACAACGTCTAACATTTTAAAAATATATTAAATTACTGTAAGTTTAGTGTTATGTTAAATGTTTTAATTCGTCTTTAATTGTTGTTATATTTTACAAAGAAAGGGAGTATTATAAAAACTTGGTTTTTATGGGTTACTTTTTTCTTTGTCATTCATAATAATTGAGTATGTTAAAATTTTTCTAGAATACAATCCTAGATTTTATCCCCAGGGAACAACATTAATCAAGATATAATATAAATGTCTCATAGAGACGAAGAAATTTTTTATATGTGAAAGTAGGTATGGAAGTCTTAAGTGATCACTTTACACATATTAACATTCACTAATTCCACCCATGATAGACTACCATAGAATATTAAATAATAATGTATTATGCACCCATTTTTCTGTTAGTACCACTAATAAAACAAATAAAAAAAATCATTAATTTCAATACAAGTCTAATAAAATGATAGAATCCTTTTGAAAAAAAAATTTTCAATTTCTGGAAGGCTTTTATCCTTTCATTTTAAAGCGAATGAATTTTTCATAATGGATAAAAGTAACAGTAGTAATGACGGTTCAGCGTTTTGCAAAAAAAAAATATATATATATATATATATTGAAAAAAAATGCAAAATTTGATATTGCACATCTCCATAACTATCCTTAAAAATTCATAGTTGCTTGGACATTTTCGACTTCTCATCAGGACAGCAATCCACCTGTGAGGTATTGTGAATTAGGTCTGTATACACCCTGTATATTACGTAACATATTTTATACTGTTCAAACGCTTCATAATACATACATGTTACATTTATTTCATGTTAATATACCTATATATGGTTTTTTAGTATTTTTTTAAATATAGAGATACGAACACAGAATACGTGTCATATCAATATTCTTACTATTTTCAAACTAAGCTTAACGCTTGTGCTATGAAAATAGGTCTTCGAACCTGCGACCTTTGGATCACGACGCGAGAGTCCTACAAGCTACTCTTATATATCCATTAAGTCATGTTTCTTCGTCGTATACACATGTTGCATGTTACATTTATTTCATGGTTTTTTCCAACTTTGTCATGTTCCATCGTGAATTATAAATTCAATTTTATTTGAATGTGAAACAGATGAGAGTTGTTTGTCAGGAAGAAGAGCATGCTACACCATCCTCCCTGCCTACCCCCGTGGAGAAACGGAGTGATGATAAATTAGTTTGTTAATTAGTATTCATAACGCCAGCCTCGCTGGAATTTTATCCGCGCTGTGGCAACATTTTACACTTTTTGTAATCAGATGCCAGTTTATAAATTTAAAAGTGCGAAATTCCCATAATTTAATTATAAGTAAATTAAAACAGAAATAAAAAAATTGGAGCAGCGTGTACTCATGTACGCGCGGCAGAATTTATACTTTGGCATAATAGTGATAATTGATATTTACATACAGATTTAATGTAGCTAATGCTTAGCATGTATGTTAATACAATAATACTATGTCTAGGTAGATGATAAATGTATTTAATAATACTTTAATGCAATCTAAGTATTGGTTTGTTACAGTTAAAATAAGAGATAAATTTAGCTAATTTATCTTTGCAGCATGAATAAAAAAAATGGGTGCGTTTTTAAACCTACCATGCCTACCTACCTTCATGTTTTATCGATATTCGGCCTAAAACGGTTCCGTATTCAAAAGTTTAGAAACTATTCAACTAATGTCGAATGAATGAATGTCTTTTTTTGAAAATGAATATCTGACAAATTTGTCGTTTTTGCAAAAGCATCAAAATACCATGTTACACACCTAGAATCGTAATTCAATAAACTGTTCTAATTTCCAATTCAATAACCGATCATTCGACAGTTTTTAAATTGAGCATCTTAATGATTGGTACTCGATTCAAGATGGTTTAAGCTTTCAAGTTTTCAAGCTTAAACATTCACATCGAATGTTTAAGCTCCAAAGTGAGAAAACTGATATACATACCTAAAACTCTACGTAGCTTCATAAATTTCAGTCTTCTAAAAATGGTACATTATGCATTCTGTCAAAGCATTATTAGCTACGCCATGTGTGCGTGGGGTGGTGCGGCTCTAACTATATTAGACCCTTTAATAATGTCTCAGAAATGGATTATACGGGTAATAAATAAGAAACCATTCAGATATAATTCCGAAGACCTATTTAGAGATTTTCAAGTGCTTGATATAAGACAGCTTTATACCAGTTCGATACTGAAATTATTTAAAAAAAAACACTTCATCATACCAGTTCGATACTGAAATTAATTAAAAAAAAAACATTTCATCATATATACTATCTGAATCTAGAAATACTAGAAGCACAACATCGGGAAATGTTTTAGTGCCGAAAATGAAGACAAAATTTGGCCAACGCTTTTTCATGTTCTGTGCTCCAAGAATCTACAATGTATTGCCATCTGACTTTAAAGGGTTAAAAGTGAAAGATTCATTTAAATAGAAGTTAACAAAGTGGTTACTAAATGTAGGTACTCAAAATGAAAGTAGTGTGTCAAATGTGACAGCTTAGATTCAATTGTATATCGTTTTTGTGACTCAAATACATTCTCTCAATATGATTTGATTTTTTTGTTCTCTATGTGATGTGAATTATATGATTTGTTTTTATCTCTATCTGAAATGAATTTGTTTATGTGAACTTAATGTTTAATGTAAAGCTGATCTTAGCATAGTGAATATATCAAAGAAGTCATTTGGACTGTTTGGGCATGCTGAACGAATGAATGAGGGAAGAATGGTAAGAAAGATATATGACGCAAGTATTGTCGGCGCCAAAAATAAAGGGTCGCTGCAGAAGACTTGTACCACCAGGTTAACTGATACTGGAAGATGGTCTCTTTGGAGCCCCCACAATCGTCCACCTTGCTCGCGAAAATATATGAATGTGGATGAGGCGAGAATCGTTTGGCCCTACATCCTCTCTGCTTATCCCCGCGGAGAAACGGTGTGATGGTATATTAGTAAACTATTTTTATATTATCACTATTAGGTACATGTATTAGGTACACACTTCGGTACACACTATTAGGTACACACTTCGTACTTCGTAGTACTCATTATATCAGCCTCACAAAGCAATGACCGTGCTGAACCGAAAATTATACAATTGTTTGAAATAAAAGAAAATTTCTAAAAATACAAAAAATTTAATTTAAAAAAAAAATTAAAAACAAAATTATTGAAAATTATAAATGTTCGGAATCTTTCCATTTTACCAGGCTTACATTAGTTTTACCTGTTTGTCTGAACGGAATCGTATCATCGATATTTCATCAGCTTTCCAGTGTCCAATCAAGCTGAAATTTTGTGAACAGACGTATTATCGATGACAATACGTGAATTAATTATCAGATTCACTAATTAATCAATATATCCATCATAATTAATTATATGGGAAATTAGTTAAAGAGATCACCAAAAGATGCCGAAGTGATTTTGTACTCTGGGTAATACTATGACTAAAAAGAAGAAAATAATATTATATGAAATTAAAAAAATCTCGTTTATTTGAAAATGTAGTAAAAAGTTAAGATTTAATTTTCGGCCTAAAAATTTTTGCCTCATTCTCCAAATAAAAGGGCGGACGCTTTCCCTCGATTAATAACAGGATTCTGTAATTTTTATCAATATCGTAAGCACCCATTTTTTATTTGTGAGTGAGAAAAATTTTTTGGCCGTAAATTGTATTTTGTGTAGTAGGCACATAAACATAAGCGTGGTTTTTAAAAAAATATACAGGTATTTTTGATACTTGAAAAGATATAGTTATTCATTATGAAATAATTATGCACGTTTAATATAGTAAACGTGTTTAGTAGGCAAGATCACACGGGAGCACGCCTCACATTGAATGGGGCTGGTGTAGAGAGAGTGACAAAGTTTAAATACCTTGGAAGTATCCTAGAGGAAGACCTCGACCCAGAAACCGAGGTCAAATGCAGAATTGAAGCATCGCGAGCTGCTTTTAACAAAATGAGACAGATATTCTGCGATGACAATCTTAACCTGAAACTTCGACAGCGACTGGTCGAATGTTATATATGGTCAGTCCTGCTGTACGGAGTGGAATCGTGGACCCTCAAAGTGAGTAGCATGAACCGGCTGGAGGCGTTCGAAATGTGGATACATCGGAGAATGCTCCGGATACCCTGGACGGATATGGTCAGCAACACAAGAGTTCTTCAAAGAGCTAGAGTGAATAGAGAGTTGCTGACAAATATCAAAATCCGAAAGGTATCGTATTTGGGTCATGTGCTCAGAGGAGAAAAATATGAATTGCTCCACCTGATTCTTATGGGCAAGATAGAGGGTCGTAGAGGTGTTGGAAGGAGACAAATCTCCTGGCTCCGCAATATACGCGACTGGACGGGCATAAGAAGTGTTGGAGAGCTGTTTCGTGCTGCCCAGGACAGGGACCCTTTCTCTCGGGTGATAGTCAACGTTGGGGGGACCTGACATGACACCAAAAGAAGAAGAAGAAGAAGAAGAATATAGTAAACTAGGTATTTTTCTAGTGGGACAGGCGTAGTACAATCATAATTTAATAATTAATCCTGTATAGGTAAAATAAAAAAATAAATGGACAATCAAACATTTCATCCCTTACAGAAAGTGATGATTTTCATGCGGAGCATTTTCACTCCGCCCTCTACCCACCCCTATTGACCACGGTGCTGCAGTTCAAACATCCCCCTTGAGCTACATCCGGGAGAACCACGTGGCCCGAAATGGTGGACAACTCACCCCCGGGTTGTATGCCTAATGTATGCCGGATGACGGCCGATTATTATGTTAATGTGTGAGTTTGATCACTAATTCAATTAAAGTGCAGATCAGCATCCATCACGAATAATTAGTCATCTTGGAAACGGAATCAGCCGGAAGTAATATTTATCTTGATTACTAGGACTACAGCATATCCAAAAGGTGAAATTTTCAAAATTTGCATTGCATAAAATACCACGTTGATTGGTTGACCTTGAAACCTATGCGCTCTACACTTGCTCGTTGATTTTATATCACATCATATAAAACTTGTTGGTTCACAATATAACTCTTTATATTATTTTAAATTTCACATGTTATCTTCGTAATTTTTATAAAACTATTTCACATTTCGATTTTATAATTTCTGTGATATACCTGTCTGAAAAAACGCCGTAACTGTGGTTATTTGAAGTAAATTCGTGGTAAGGTAAAGGGAAGATAAACTACATGTTAAAGAGACAATGTTTGAGATAAAAAACGCATGCATCCAAGTTAAATTAATGATTCTAATCATGCCCTATTTTATTTAAAATAAAATCGTATTGCAAGTGTGTAAACACAATCAGTGTTGCCAATTGGGCGTGGAACGAGGGTCGAAAAATTAATTCGGGTGTCTATGATTTTTATACGATCGATAGTATTTTTGAGGTGAAGTATTTTTGAGGCAGATCAAAGATAATAATTTATAAATAATAGATGAAAAAGTGTTGTGCAATGGAAATCAGGAAAATTCTGTTAAAAACTTAAGAAATATTTTTTTATCAATAATAATTATGGAATAGAAATGCAAATAAGATGCTCATATCCATATGAATAGTGGCGTTTTTGCATCTTTGCGCCATAATTGATATCTGTTAATTTTACACAGAGCTATTGAATTGCAATATAAAGACTTAGATTTTTATGATATTTTTATTTCTGTGATGTTCGTTTATCCAATTTTATGTTTATTGTATGTATGGTGATGTAGGCTGATAGTGAGAACGAACCTTAAAGCAGGAGTGGGTCGAATTATTCGCCGCTTTTCCACTTCCACGGCCATTCCTTCATCGACCGTAAAACCACTAAGATATGTTTAAGTTTGTAACCTATAAAAAACTATATAAACAAAGCATTTAAATTATGTTGCATCTTGATGAAACACTTTACGAGAAAAAATATAAATAAAAAAAATCTGCCTAAAGAAATAAAAATATCCCTGTTTATCCTCGTAATTCAAAAAATATATAGAGTATGATGGGCTGTTGGTTTTATGTAAAATAAATTTAATGTAAGTAATGTATTTTCATGGTGTACATTACAATATGACACTCTGTCCATTATAACTTATTTGGAGTAAGTAGTAGACAGGATAGTTAAAATGTTTATGCTTCCGTCAAAACCCTCGTCAACACCGTAATTAGTAAAATACTGGACTACCTCCATTGTTCGTTGATATATTTGTTAATTACTACTGTCATTTAAATATTAGTTTATCTGACGTTATGCCATTTTATAAAACTTTTGTAAGAACGGTTAACTGACAAATCAAAGCAATGAACTTATTAAAATAAATTTAAAAAAATATATGGACTCAAAGGCACATTTCCATTCCCAGGGCAGAAGAGCATGGAGTTCTATCCTCCCTGCCTACCCGCGGGGCGGAACGTCGTGACGGTAAGTTAGTTTTAATAAATTGGTTTATACGTTTGAACCAAAGAACATATCGTATTCAGAGGATGAATTTTTTAAAAATAATATCACAATTTTTTATTTTTATCAAAATTTCATTAAAGAATATAATATTTCTGAACCTACGTTGTAAGTTCTACAAAATACCGATAGATTATCTATACGCAACATTCCATTAGATATTGTTTTACAATGAAAATTGATACATTTGCATTTGAAATATTTTTTAAATCGAGTGCAAGGATATCCCTATTAAAATGACTATTTTGTTATAAGAAATATGAAAACAATAGTGATATTTTGTCATTTATATTCAAATTTTTTTTTGTTTTAACTTTGTAATACACACGCAATATAAGTTATTAAATTTCTACTATAGTTTCGAGAGGAGCAGTCCCTCTCATCATCAGGTATAGATAATAACTAACTTAAATACAAAATTTATCAATCTAATCGGGTAGGTCAGGGGGGCGCGCGGTGGAGAGGGGCATTTTTTTCCGCAAAAAGCTCTAGGATTGGTGAAGTGTGCTGAAATGCGATATTATTTATTAGTATGTATTTAGAATTCAAATTTTTAGGATTTCAATGGTTTCCAAACTATTCACTATCCATACATCATACCGAGTGGAGTTGTTTCAATTTGTGACTATCGAAAGAATGATAAGTGTTAATTATATGATTGGAAAATTCGGAGAAATTGTTATTTTTTAGGTAACGACTTATTTTTTAGGCAACGGAAATAATATTTTTATTTTAGTATTTAAGTTACTCGCGGTTTGGCCAATGTATCACTCCGCCAGTCATTTCATATATCCCGCTTTCATGTTGATATGATTATGAGAAAAAAACATTTAACTCTATTATCTCAGAATGTATATTTTGAATGGCGATACATAGATACATTGATACATTGATACATTGATACATTGATACATTGATACATTGATACATAGGTACATTGCACTCGGGTAACGATATATGAATATATATATATAAATAATCACTTGTATGAATAAATCATTTTGATATAATGTATGAATTAATGAATATTTACGAGGAATCTAAAATAAATTTTTAAATTTTTGCGATTTTTGTGAGACAAAAATAAGATATCCAATGTCCTATTACTGACCTTTCAATGACAACTCTTACTGAAATCTGATACCATACACCGACCCCATAACATCAAAGCCTTTTGGCTGATAATACACAATGAAAATCCTTCTGAAGCTGCCGTTCTTCACAACCCTTGAAGCCACGTTCTCATTTAACGTTTCAACTGGAATTTGAACTGCACGTCGATCTCTTAAAATGTTATACATCACGAAGTCAATTGAAGTCCTCAATATTGTAGAGGTAGATAATTGTATGTGACAATGAAAAAATACTACTTGAAAATAAGAAAACTTAAAAAAATATTTTACGAATAAGATAAACAATGTTATAATGATAAACAAGCCACAAGAAATATTTTTAAACTGAGTTAATATTAAATATTATTCTTTTAAATTTGTCACTTACAGAAATAGCTAAAAATATAATTTTGTGTTCATTGTCATATTAATGTGGGTGAAAGGAAAAACCAAATAAAATCGAGTTGAGTTCGCAGAGTTGTCTTTTAGATACATATCAAGGAAAATTAGATGAGTCAGAAAATATATTTTTTGAAAAAAGACAAATGACTTGTTTAATTATTTGAAAATTTTGGCAAGAAACAACAACATTAGTTTTTGTGCAAAAAACAAAACTACTGGTGCAAAAATAAGATAAAAATAACAAAGGCTTTAAGAGATATTTCATAAACAAAGAAATTCCCTAATTTTGTTTTGGCTCTCCCGAAAACCTGCATTTTTTGATTAATTTTGTTGTTCCTTTCGCCTACAGATTTAGTTAATTTGTGCGGTGATTGCTTAAGATCTAAGGATTGCAGTTTGAGATTTTAGTATACCTAATTAGTATACCGAATCAGTGTCGCAACAACTTTAATACAGCCAATGCAGTGCACTGCGGTCCACGTTAACGATTCCTTTCCCTGGGCTTATATTTACACCAAAATAACCAATTTAATTATGAAATTTTAAAAATTATTTCTTACATGTATATGTATACTATAGGAAAACATAATTTCTTCATTCATTAAAAAATCGTTTCTTACATGTATATAGTAAAGGAAAACATGTGAAAATATTATATGGAGTTACATTACCTTGATCATCATAACATAACCTTGGCATCAAAAATAAATTCAAATAGTAGTAGGTACATAAAAAACGGTAGGTACGTGATTGTGGAAAAGTTTTTTGTATTTTAAAATCAGCACCATTAAATTAGTCTAAAACAGATATTTTTAATAAGGAAGTATACCATTGTTGGCTTGTGTTGCCAGAATAATTTCATTGCATTATAATGACAAATACCCAATTTAACAAAAAAATCATAAAAGATGTGTCCCGATGATTGAATGAAAAAAATCTTAACTTGCATTTTTTGTAAAATGAGCTCTTGAGACTTAAGACACGTTGACTCTCAGATACAGATGTAAATAATTTTATTTATACAATTGATGATGACTTCAAAAAAATAATGTAAATATAAGGATTTTATCTTAAAATCATTAAAGGTCCAATTTTGTCACTTAAGTAAATAAACCAAATCTGAAAATTGCCTCCTGAAAATATATTGCATCCTATAATACATCAATTGAAGAAAAAAACAGTTTTGAGTACCTAAACTAAAACTAAGAAAGAAGAGAAAATTAAACAGTATTGAGTATTATTAAGATAATAATAATAATTCTGAAGAAAAAAATGACTATCCAAGTGCCCAACTACAAAAAAAAAATGTACCATAAATAATATATATACATAGATAATAATATATATACATACCTTGGACGGATCTTGTACAGATTCTGTCCTTCATTATCTTCATTGTATTCCTTACCGGATTGGTGAGTACTCAAATATTTATAAAATATAATCAGTAAGCTAATTATAATTTCAAATATATAGAATGTCTCGTTGCTATTAGCGAAAACTTCGGTTTATTTCAATTATATACAAAAAATGTTTTCAATGTTGGGATATTTCTCCCCTTATTTTATTCTTAAACATTATTACATATTTTTTACAATTTAATTAATTATTGATACAATATTGCGTATTTCCTTTTGTTGGTTTATTGTTTCTATTACTCAATGAATGTAAAGAATTTTGGATATAACAAGTGTAACAATATTTCCCGTAATATATAGATCTTATTATTTTCATGGAATTTTAAATAATTGTTTTAATTGACTAAATTGAATTTAACTAAATATCTGTCTTCTATATCTTAACAACTTAGCTATATAATTTTTATGTTATTATGGATACATTAATTACCTAGCTTAAGAGAATTTTGTACCAGTTTGAAGAAGGGAGTGATAGGCTGAAACCGTAACGGTAAAAAAATAATAAATAATCGATAAAAGTTCAAAATTTGCTTACAGAGAACTTAAAATGTTTTATTATAATATAATGTAAAAATAAACGATAAATAATAAAAAAAATGTTTGAACAGTGCCAGTGCATTTGCCGCGTCGGAACTCCGCTCGTAAATCCGTTCTTGTAAAACTCCTTCAAAATATTTTCTGCGCGGGTTCTTAAGCGGAAAACTATTAGCGGAGTTCAAGACC
Organism: Agrypnia vestita; assembly: GCA_016648135.1. Classification (NCBI taxonomy): domain Eukaryota; kingdom Metazoa; phylum Arthropoda; class Insecta; order Trichoptera; family Phryganeidae; genus Agrypnia; species Agrypnia vestita. The sequence continues at coordinate 16,399 of JADDOH010009734.1, forward strand.
CGCAATCACTTTGGAAAGGAGTCTCGAGATTTTTCTCGGGGCATTGAATAAACTTGGTACAACATTTTCTCATAAAAGTTGTATGGCCGTTCTGCAGCGGATCGGGGGCAACTTTTGTGCGGCGCGCGGTCCGCGCGGCCGGCACATCCCTCGCTATTACTCTAATTGAAGATTAAACAGCGGGATGTATGGGGATGGCGGACTTTTATATCAACCGCGACGCTTCATCCCTGCGGGATGCACTCATTCTTTTTTGGGGCGACGGGAGCAATACAAATAACAAATAACATATCTTTAACAAAGTTTATAAGAAAAAAAAAACATAAAATGTTCTCAGAATAAACAGGGTGTAACAGAGCTAGTCCACAATATTATGAGTCAAAAATATTCTAGCAATCATGACTTAATATGAAACTATTTTAAAACCGAAGCACAGGTTTTAAAATTAAGATGCTTTTGAGAAAACATAAAACATTAAAGAGTTAAGGTTGTATATATGTTCGGATATTTATACGAACCGTACGTATTTCCGTGAAGCGAATCTCGACGTTTCGTTGAATACTTATTCAACGTCGTACGGAGGACGACCTTTACCTGCGGAGGTGGAGGTCGGACTGATTAGGTGCTGCTTTCTAGGGCGTAAATTGTATGCACTTTGTTGTGGAGTGTTCTCTTCTTTTACAATAGAGGTCACCAGTGTGCAATATGTACTAGTTACGTCGGCGGATTTTACTGCGACTTCTCTCAAGTGTTGAATCAATGTCGTTAGAACAGGGCGCCAAATACTTGATAGTTTGTAACTGTCCGACCTCCACCTCCGCAGGTAAAGGTCGTCCTCCTGATGACGTTGAATAAGTATTCAACGAAACGTCGAGATTCGCTTCTCGGAAATACATACGGTTCATTTAAAATATCCGAAACTATTTACAGTTAAAAACATAAAACATGTCTTCAAGTTCAGTGATCAATTGTGAAATAAACACACTTTGTCATTCTCGTCATACGCAAGGTATCATTTTTGCTTCTAATCCCTTCATGTAATATATTAGGTCTTTACATATGAAATTGAGGTTTAGTATAGGAGGAACATAAAGCCGATTTTTTTTATTATAATATATTTATTTAATCAAAGTATGTACCATTGCTATCTATGCACTTTTGCCATCTCATAGGTAGTTCATCGATCCCTTTACTAAAAAAACCATTCGGACGGGAATCAATAAAATCTTTGAAGGCGGTTTGGACTGCCCCATCGGAGTTGAATTTTTTCCTTTGCAAGAAGTTATCCAAATTTCGAAAAAAATGGTAATCTGTTGGGGCAAGGTCCGGAGAGTACGGTGGATGTCTTAGACATTCCAATTGAAGCTCCTCTAATTTGGTAGCCGTCTATTGTGCAGTGTGTGGTCTAGCGTTATCATGAAGCAGCAGTGGCCTAGAGCGATTAACCAGCCTTGGTTGTTTAGCAGCTAGCTTTTCCATCATGGTTTGCAGTTGCTGACAATAGACATCTGCCGTAATCGTCTGGCCAGATTTAAGAAAGCTGTAGTGAACGACACCAGCACTAGTCCACCAAACGCTCACAAGTAACTTTTTTGGAGTCAATTTTCGCTTGGGGCATGGTTTGGCTGGTTCGGCAGGGTTCAGCCATTGCGATGAGCGCTTCCGATTATCGTACAGGATCCACTTTTCATCACAGGTAATGATTCGATTTAAAATCCCTTCATTATTGTGCCGGTTGAGTAATGCAACGCAGCAGTCAACGCGCGTTTTTTGATTTGCTTCACTCAATTCGTGAGGTACCCACCTTTCAAGCTTTTTCACCTTACCAATTTGTTTCAAGTGGATTAAAATAGTTTTATCACTAACACCACAGCCTGCAGCTAACTCGGATGTAGTTTGCGATGGATCCGCTTCCACAATAGCCTTCAATTCTTCATTATCAACTTTGGTCTCCGGCCGTCCACGGGGCTTGTTCTGCAGGTCGAAATTTCCAGAACGAAAACGTTGGAACCAAAAACGCACTGTGTTTTCTTTTGCGGCACCGTCGCCATACACATCATTAATCCTTCGAGCCGTTTCTGCAGCACTGGTGCCACGGTGGAACTCGTACTCGTAAATAACGCGATATTTCATGTTTTTCATTTTGTAAACTGAGTGACGCAAAGAAAAAAACAATTGAGGAAAAAACAAAAGAATTATAATTTTCAAAACACAAATACATGAGTAAATAGCTGTATAAATTTGGATTTGGAATTCCTAACCAAAGAGAAGATATTTGAGATCAAATTTGCCAGTACGGCAAAACGCCTATTTCATATGTATGGACCTAATATAACTCATTTTTTATGGATAGAGCTTTACATGAACTAAGAAACTTCACTTAGTAAAAGTGTCAATGCTGTAAGTAATGTGCACGCAGTTCTCAAAATCATCAAAGTTAACAGTTCATTAAAAATAAACAATTCTCAGAATTTCTAGAAAGTATAGTTAGAAGGTATGGTACGAAAAAATTTACTTGTCAACTGCATAAAACTCTTAGACGTAAAGATAGTGCGAATATAATAAAGCTTCAGCAGGAAAATATTCTGTCCAGTAAGATTCTCTTTCAGATTAAAGAAACAAATTGAATGTGCGCAAACAAGTAAAATAAGAGAAGCATCGGCAGTAAGTTGTAAACAGAAACCATCGCAAATAAAAATTGTAGCCGTAGCTAAGGATTACGTCTAGAACTGATTTTTTTTATAACATAATGTTAATTTCATTAATATTTGATTTCCAAAACTGTAAGTAATGCACAGTTTTTTTACTTCTAATTAAGAAGATTAAAATGATTATTGTAAATTAATTAAGTAGTATCTCTAGGCCACAAAATTCCGTAAATTCTCATATCCATATGGTTCCAGTTGACGAAGGATCAATGTTGACTGACTGCGAAGTCAAGGATCGCAGTATGTTAATTTTGCCTTGTCCATTATGTTAAGTGCACGCCATATCCTGCATTATGTTAGCGCATTCCCGCGTTCAATATGCATCTGAAATGCAGTCAATATGTTTGGAATTGAATGAGATTAATTCTGCTCGGGTTACACCCATAGTTTTTATATGCCTGTATGCTGTAATTAATTAACTTATTTTATATGTTGAGCACTTTGTGTATATGCTGATTCACTAGAAATCCTTAGAAATAAATGGATGATATGGATTCATCATGATTCAACTATTTAACTTATAAACACATAGTTTCTCCGCATGGGTAGGCAGACATTTGAATTTGGTAAGAGAAATTTGCAATAGAATTTTTCTGAAAGATTTTGATCATCTTTATTATGATTTCGCTAACAACACTTTTTTTTTAAAACAATCGAGATAAATTACAGATTATTTTAAAATACATTGAGATATAAATTAATGTATATTAATATTATGTACATTTTTTAATATTAGAGTCACTTAAAGAATGATATTAAATGAAAGAAAACGTCGAAATGTAAAATTCCTTAAATCAATTTTATTTTTTCTCCTGGCAAGTACATCGACTTTGGATTCGAAGTATAGTATATTCAGACGTAAGATCATACTCCTTTCTGCACTCAATAAAATAAGTTCCTCTTTGCTTTACTCACCTGCCTTAATCCAAAATCAGTATGGAATCGATAGGCATTATTTATTTTTAATATAATAGGCTTACATTTAGACGCATGACATAAATGCAACAATATATCTAATTACAAAATTACAGCCTTTATGTTGAAAGCACTTAAAAATGTACGTTCATTAAGCACTACTGAATAAATTTGTTACAAAAGGTGTAAATATTTTATTTTTATTCAGCCAGCCAGTCGAATATGATATTTTTTAGCCAAAAATAAATTGTATATGAAACTTCTTAAGAAAATCTCATAATAATGCTAAAGATGCTTTAAAATTTGTTTTTCAAGTAAATATTTGAATATTTTGAATGACAAAAGCGTCGCCGAGTTTTGCAAGTACGTCATAATAATAAAGAAAATTGATTCAAAAGCATCTGATTTTCTCCGATTAATAAAACCAGTCTTTAGAGTAATTTTAGAAGTTTATAAGACTTTGTTTGAAATAGCAAATTGTATACAAAATGTGTCATGAAGGATTGTTTTTTAAAAGGCGCAGAAATTGAAATTGAAATAAAATACAGAAAAATGTTTTTAATATCCATGAAATTGACTTTATTTGACACATAATTTTATGGAATTAATATTTGAATATGATTTCGGGCTTGTGTTTTCACACACTCTTCGCAGTAAATCAGGCTGTATTTCGGCAATAATGCGTCGAGTGTTGGCTTCCAAGTGTTCAATTGTTTCTGGTTTATCGGCGAAGATATGCAGCTTTACATTATTATCGCTGGAACACATTTAACATTCACTAGAACATTCCATCCAGTTTCCGCTCGCAGAATCGCTTCGGTTTATTTCGCTTTTTCAGGTAAGAACCTCGCTCGATTATTCGCTTCGATATATATCGCCTAGCAATTTGACGCACTTCGCAGTGATATCGCGCGGTAACGAACTGTCAACGAGACGACAACAAATGCTGGTACTTTCGTATTGTTAAGTATTTAGGAGAAGATTCTAGTGACTTCTAGGCCTTTCTAGGTGTTTCTGGAATGTTTCGATAGTGATGTGACAAGCGACAGAAATGCGTAATTCTTTTTCGCAACTCGTTACAATATCATCAAGACGGATACTAATTTTTTTATCTACACAAAACAGATAATTTATCTATAGTTCTGCATGTCATCATTGTATTAGTAAAGTTATGTGGCTTTAGGCGAATTATTCACAATTATACTAGATTAGTATATAACGCATATAATTACTCAATTTGTTATCCTCACAAAGGTGTATTAAGATGTAGTATCGGTCGCAGACAGCGGCCATGTAATCCCGCAGAAATCCGGGCTGCATAACTCGGCGGCCGTGGGCCAGCGGCAATCTGGAGCACCGCTCCAGAGTCCTCGCCTGGAAGATGGAGTGTCCCCCGGTGATGGTCCGGGATGACATTTCTCAATGATTAATTCCACACAATTAGGGCCGCCGTGTAATATACGGGGCCCTTTGTGCGGACCAAATTGGACGCAGATCGGAATGGTAAATCATGTCCTTGGTCATTATCGCAAATAAACACACTGATTTAAAGCATTAAATTGTTTGATGTGATTTTAGCTTTAATTTTTTTTATTAAACATAACAGAATATGCAAAAATATTATTCTTTAACGTTACTTATTTATACATACATCGAATAGCTATATGCTTACATTCAGTGTTTTTAATTCTTTACTAGCTGTTCCCGCGCGGCTTCGCACGCGTAGATTTTTAGTACACTGTTTGGATTGTCATAGAACTTTTGCGAACCTTCTAGAACATTTTCCTTCCAGAACTTTCAAGAAATTTATCGAATGTACAGGAACCTTCTAGACACACCGACACACTCCACCACTCAGTTTAGAACCTTATAGAACTTTCGGGAATTTTCTAGAACCTTCTCCTTCCAGAACTTTCAAGAGCAGGTTTTCTTGAACCTTCTAGACACACCGACACACTCCACCACTCAGTTTAGAACCTTATAGAACTTTCGGGAATTTTCTAGAACCTTCTCCTTCCAGAAATTTCAAGAGCAGGTTTTCTTGAACCTTCTAGACTCACCGACACACTCGACGCGCCTATTTTGAAAAAATCTGAAGCATTTGCGGCCTTCCCATAACAAAACAATGTGCTAGAAAGCACATTTTCGGCCCCCACTTTCACCCACGCTCAGCCACTCCCACCAAACTCGCATATTTTCGATATGACACCAAGGGCTATCCACCACCATAACCACCGGTGGGTGGTTGTAGAGAAAACTTGGCGGATAGGGAAACACGGGTTTCTTTATATATATATATATTTATATATATTGTTTAATGTTTGTTATAATATAAAAGATTTTCCCTGCTTCCTTAAATAGGCCTGTGATAAAGGAGATAGGTTAGGTTAGGACAGGATAGAATTAAAGAAAAATAATTTATTAAGATAAATTATAAAAGTTTCACAGAGACGAAGCTGTTTAAATTGGAAACATGTTTGGAAATTTTTGTAAGGCTACCACACATTATCAAATGTTTGTGAATATTTGAAGGGACTGTGTTATCGCCATCTATTCTTGAAAATTTGTTATTTCCATTGGCATAGTTTACATATATGTCGCCACTGTTATGATATTTTTTAATTGGAGTATTAAGTAGTATTATTTTAAAATGTTTATAATAAATTACTTAACATATATAATAAAATACGCCTCAAAATTATTATTTTCAATTTTCAATTAAATTTTTCATCCCATTTAGTAGACCAGTTTATATTTTTAATAATATTGCTTTACATGTATGTTGACTTAAAGGAGTATATTCAAAGAATTCGATGTTCCAATTAATCTGTAAATATATGCAAAAAATGTACTTATCCACCAATTAAAAAATTCTTATAGACACATCAAAACACACAGCAGTCTAAACCAACGAGACACAGTAAAAATAATACCGACTACAAAAACTACATTTGGTCAGAGATCCATAAAATATTTCTTTACTAACAGACCGCTAATGGAAATAAAAGATGCAACAAATGGGATAATATTGAAGAATTATACCAATCACAAGAGATAAAAAGGAAACTAACGACGAATTAAACCCTAACCTCCATTATGAAAAGCTAGAATCATTTCCACTGTTTCACAAGGGCGTAACCCGTCAAAAATGACGGAACATTGGTTCGCGTCTTTGTTAAGCCTTAAGCTTTGTTAGTATACATTAATAGTATCTGTTTGGCGGTCCGCGGAGAAGCGGTCGTTTCGGGTTTGGTGACCCGGGGTTCAAGCTCAATTTGTTTTTTTTTAGCCGTGAATTCGAAAGAAATTATGGACGTTACACGAAATTATGGACGGACGGACGGACGGACAGGCAACGAAATTATTATGTTTGATTGTTCATTGGTTGTAAATGAACACGAAAATAATGACAAAATATTAATTAACTTTTACCGCTCGGAGTGATAAATTTAATCACAATATATATTTTTTAAATTCACTATAAGTTAAGTAAAAAATTAAAATAATATTCAGGCGTATTCTAGTATATATGTTAATAATTTATTTAGTTAATATACCTATATTTTTTATATTTTCGAATTACTGAAGATGAACAGTAAGCATCGGAAACGCTTGGATTTTTTAATTAAAGTGTATTTGTGTTTTATTCATGGTTAATTACAATAATATTGCTTCATACTTATCAGATATCCATATGCGGTTTTATGGAAATGACCAGATTAATTGATTTCTCCGTGCCTTCTTATCCAGGCGGTCTGGTCAGACAGTTACTGATTACTGAAGTGCTTATCGCAAACATAACCTCACAATTCTCATGTTTCTACTAAAATTACATGAAATAAGTATTAATGCTGTATTTAAAGCTTAAAGAAAAAAGATTATTTCATATATGGACTTATTAATTTCTTCTCCCACGGCGTCCTAATGTAAATTTACGGCATAATTGTCGTGTTGGACGCGTATTTATTTTTTGACGTTTGACGGATAACAGTCACGTACTTTTTATCCCTCTCTCTCTCAAGTAGAAACTGTAAGAAACAAACACCGACGTATACCTATGACGTACGTCTCGTTTATTTTTTATTTTTATTCTCTAGAATTAAGTTTTGGGATAACAATCTTAAGATCCAAATATTTCTACTTTCAGAATATGGCCAAATATAATACAAAGTGCCTACATCATTATGGTACTTTTATATTCATATAAGCTAAAATATGTCTGTTTTTATAGCCTACACTTATAGCCCATACTTCTAAAGTCACATGTCGCCAGTTTTCACTCTTTATAACGTTAAAAAAGAAAAATAATTGCAAAACGTCATTATCACATGAAAAATCGACAAAATTAATTAAAACATAATTTTATTAAAAAACAACTCATGCACACTTTTGGGAAATCTCGCTCGTATTTGTTATTTCGTAGATATAAATGTTCTGCTATCCTACAGGTTTATATTAAAAACAAATATTCCCCAGGATTGTTGGAAAATTGTTTGACTTCATTTAATTAAATAGTTTGACAGTGGATAAATTGATCAATTTTGAATTAATTAATGTTTCTAGGAATCTTTTTGTAAAACGGAACCGGATTGTTTGCAAATTTCTCACGCGCGTTCATTAAAATTTCAAATCACTCAACAGAGCAATTTAAATACATTATTATTTTTGCTATGAAGACCTTTGGAATAAAAACAAATAACACAATAAAGTTTAATTAATAATAATAATAAAATATATTATAACCCGTGTCCATGAAATGATATACGATGTCAAAGATTTAGTTGACACAAATTTAAGTCTTTCACCCAGAACTAAAATAAAGACTCAGAAATAAAGAAGTGGTTGAAATATAAAGGCTTTTTAATCCCTTCAAAAATAAAAAACTCTGAGGGCATGTTAAAATATACAAAGGTACAGATACACATGCTTATTTAGTGGCATGCTAATGAGCATGCCACTAATAAGCATGCCCTAACAACTGTACACACTTGCTCATTACTGGCATGCTTATTAGTGTCATGCTCATAAATAAGCATGCCCAAAGCTAACAATCAAACACACATGCTTATTAATGGCATGCTCTTGTCATAGAATAGAGACGCTCTTGTTCAAAATGGAAACTTTTCAAACTGAAATAGAAAATTCAAGTGAACCAATAAATCAAAAACGTTCTCGAGTTTCCATTTGCACATTTTTGATTTTAGTTTTTATAATTTTTATTGTAAGATTTGAATCATTCATGCCTATTAATAAAGTTTCATAAACATTATTTCTCACTATATTATTTTTACACAACGGTGACCGAGTATTCCATAGACATTCGTGATTCCTATAATAAGTCACGAAAAGTAATGTTTTATCATCTCCCCAACGCGCCATATTTGTTTCATCTGTCGCGGACTGAGAAGGTCGCATTGATAATACTAGCCGCGAAGCCCACGAATGACATAAGCATGCTCATAATAAGCAAGCCTGTTCACACATGCTCCAAAGATACCCCTTCTCTGGTGACAGTGGCATGCTCATTACTAGCAACGCACATGCCACTAATAAGCAAGGCCTAAAGAAGGTCGATACTGCGCATGCTCACGTGCCACTAAATAAGCATGTGTATCTGTAGCTTAAATAACACAAGGTAAAATAATATGATAATGCGGAGCGTGATGCGGAGACCCGCCATATCCGAGTCGAGGTCTGCACGAGACGAGAGCATAGCGAGGACTGCTAGGCGTCAAGAAATCTTCTTCCAGCCACTACCATGATTTTGACTTATAAGTACCCTTTGCTATCTGGTCGATAGACGACCCGTGCAAACGTAGCCCGTGCATTCGGGTTATCTATTCCAGGAACGCATCCTTACGATTGACGACGACGCCTGATTAAGACGCACGTGGAGGCATTTGAATGTCAAGTTACCGTCCGGGAAGATAAGCCGAAAGCGAGTCTGCACTGAAGATCACTCGACCACTTGTTACCATCCTTTCATCGAAATAGGAAAGAATAGTAAGAAAAAGATATGACGCAAGTGTTGACGGTACCAGAAAAAGAGGACGACCGCGGAAGAGACGGCATGACAGATTAACCAGATACTAGAGAATGGTTATGTAAGGAGCAATCAATCGAGGAGGAGGAGCTCAACAATCGTCGAGCTTGTATGCGAAGATGAATTAAATCGGATTGAAAAAAATTAAGCAAACCAATTGGCGTGTTGTATTTCGGCAGTTCTTTAAATTCTTTCTTTAGATCTTTGAAATTTTGTATGTCATTTGTGAATTCAAAATAGTGGCTTTGACCTAAAAATTCTAGACTGAAAGCTCTTGCTGGTTAAGATAAAAAACATTCCGCTTTAAAATTAAGATATTAGATATTAAGACACCGGATTACCGTACGAAATTTATAAGTTCGGCAAAATAAGCAAGAAGCGTTATTTATTCTTTGGTAAACGTCCTATAGTCCACCATGCTTTATCTTTGGATGACATAGCTCTATGATAAAGAATATGGGTTTAAATTATTAGCGTTTCCTTTTATATGGGAACAAATCATAAATTCTGGTTATTTTCTAAAGGGTAGATAAGGGCCGCAAAGGCAGACGAAAATCAATATCCGGCCTTTGAAAATTTTGTTTGAGTTAATGATTACGGAAATATCACTTCAAAGGCATCATATCTCAGAATTAAGTTAACATTTTGTTGAAAAATAAAATATTATTCAAATAGCAAAGTAAAATTTTCGATACCGTATGAAGAACCATTATTGAGTGATGGTAAACAGAAAGCGACATGTTCACAGAAAACAGTTATCATATACAGGGTTATTTGGAAAACATTAACAACCTTGCAGGACTATATTCCTACCTTGATTATGAGTCCAAAATTTTCAAGCAGCCTGGATGGAGTTATGCATGCAATATCAATATTTATGGAGTTATGCAATATCAAAGTTTGCATTTTTTTCAATATTTCTGACATATTTTTTACGAAACGTTGAACGAATTACAGTAACTTATATTGATTACAAAAAAGTAATTCGTTTCAATACATGCTTAATAAAATGATAAAAACGCTGCAGAAATTCCAATCGGAATGTTTTCCAATTGGAATTCGAAAGTTTTTTTTTTATTATTATTTGACATGTATTGAAGGGAATGAATTTTTCATATTCGATATAAGGTTACGGTAATGATAGTCCAATGATTTACAAAAAATAAGTCAGAAATATAGAAAAAAAATGCAAACTTTGATTCGCTTATCTCTTTAACTGTTAGAATTTCACCCAAGGGTAAAGAATATTTTCTATTCAAAATTTAATGAAGAAAATTCACCCCGAGTTTTAGATGTTACCTATGAGACACCTGTATACAATAGACATAGAATTCAGAATATAGTATTATATATCGAGTAACTTGTTGGCCTTGTGGTTAGGACTCTCGCTTCGTGATCCAAAGGTCGTGGGTTCGAACCTCACTCCAGATCAGCAAGATAGTCCTATTTTCATAGCACAAGCGTATGGCTTAGTTTTAAAATATTAAGAATATTGATGTGACAGGTATTTCGTGTTCGCATCTCTATTTAAAAAAAAAATTCTATATATAGAGTAAAATATGGTTTATCAGACCATAGTAGGTACATTGTTTTTAGGAATAGTATTTATTTGCGTTATTAAAAAATACTATCCGCCGCACTGTACTTCGTTTACTAATAAAGACATTCACCAATTATGATAAAAATGTAAATAATAATTTTATTTCTAAATTATACTTCATGTGTTGTTTCGTATTTAAATATGTATGCAAGAATGTTTGTTTATTAATATGTACCTCTGAACCTTGAAGTGTAAGGTGCTCTTCTCATTTGAAATTCTTCAATTAAAATAGACGGATTTGCTTTGGCGAGGATCGTCTTGAAAATTCAAATAATTTTTCAAAATCTTAATACACATCCGAATGTCTACACTAGGGATGGGTCGTCGACGTATTTACCGTCGACGAAACGAGACCGACCACGTACATCCATCGACGAGACGATCAACTAGTTGAATTCGTCAACTAGTTGACGCGTCAACTTCGTTACGCGGACGTCGCGGACGTTCTATCTAAACATCGGGACGATGGTCAACTGTCTACGGTTCAACGCGACGCTTCTCGACGGCTCAACCGATGGCTATTTTTATGACGTTAATTTTTAAAATTTAAAGAAGTTAAAAAGTGGCGTAAACAAAATTATAATAGATTTATTTTTTTATCTATATTGAAAATAGGGAATTTTTAATAAAAATTAATTAAACCTAAATTCAAGATAATATTACATATATAATAATTAATGTTGGACTCCTGAATAAGGACCATAGTTCGGTATAGAAAATTTTATTCCCTACAAGTTTGTTTATCATTTATATGCTAAAGTTGAAAAGTAAGGAAATAACACAATAATTAAATTTTTGCATTCCTTTTCAGGTAGATATAAGAAATCGAGATCGATCGAATAAAATATTGATTTTAGAAAAATATCTAGCCGGCCTGTTAATTAATAATAGTTCAATAAAAAATAAAATAATTAAACAGAATTGTTTTATTTTATACAGCGTAAAATTGGGAATTCACCGAATCGTCGCACGTGACATCACAAAAAATCAAGTAAAAAATAATAGATAATAGCTTATTAAACCTATCTTGCCCTACGCATGTATTCAAATTTCAAATCTCTAGTCATAGTTCGTGTACACAGATCTGCACTCTATGGTAGTGTACTTTAGAGTTGAAATGAAATTACCCGTCACGCCGTCTATGACGTCTATGGCATCTACAAGTCGACAACGAGAGATGAGAGAGAAATAAACGGAGACGTTTTGTCTTGCTCTCGCTCGTTGCTTTGCATTGCGTTAATCTCGAATCGTCCACCGACCACGGCGTCCGCTGTCCACCGTCTACGAATTCAACTAGTCCATGTGATAAACGTAAACGGTCGACGCGTCGATGCAACGTCAACGGTTGATTTCAACTAGTCCGTCCATTCAACGCCCATCCCTAGTCTACACACCTTTCCCGACACACTTCAAATTTTCCGTTCATTTTTTTTCAAACTGATTCGCACTAAGACTTTTTGAAAAATGAATTTGGTCACCTGCATTTTTTTTCTTTCATTTTTGAAATTGTCTCCCAAAACTACGAAGAATACTGAATAGGTAAATGAAAGAAAATATTGCAAACTTTGGACTCGCTGTAGCGAAAGTTTCATTGAAAAACGACATTACTTATGGATACGCTCGGTATATGTGCTTGTATTTTCATTTGGTGTTACAGTACAAAATTAGAGAAATGATAACAGATTGTGAAAACATTTTCTTATCACATAAGATGGAAAAGTGTTTGTCAAACAGTCTTATGTCTTATTCGACCTAAAAAGTACACATTATATCAAACCGTTTATTCCAATAAACAGGGTTATTTGGAAAACATTAATAACCTCGCGGGAATACGCTTCTGCCTTGAGTATGAGTCAAAAATGTTCAAGCAGCCATGATCTAATATCAATAGTTATGGAGATTTGCGACATTAAAGTTTGTGTTTTTTTTTATATTTCTGACTTAATTTTTACAAAACGTTGGACCATCAATATACATAGTAACTTATATAGAAAAATTCGTTTGTTTCAATAAAAGTTAAATAAAATGATAAAAGCCCTGCAGATATTCCAACTGGAATTAAAAAGGTTTTTATTATTTTATTTGACTTGTATTAAAGGGAATGAATTAATCATATTCGATATAAGTTACTGTAACGATAGTCTAACGTTTTACAAAAAAGTCATAAATATTGAAAAAAAAATGCAAACCTTGGTGTCGCAAATCTCCATAGGTATTGATATCAGGTCATGGCTGCTTGAACATTTTCGACTCATAATCAAAGAAAGAATATAGTACTGCGAGGTTATTAATGTTTTCCAAATATCCCTGTATATATTTAAGTCACATCAGTGTTATTTTTAAATTATTACAATGTTTTTCTGAGAAACCGGTTAATAAATGCATTAGAAAAGATGTTCTATCGAAGAATTAATGGATTTTTTATACCAAACAGGTATACATTTAAGGCGAAATATTACAGGCGCATAAAAATGAATATTTATTATAAGCATTAAGGCTGTGATTTCGGCTTGTTTTCACTTAAGGATTCAATTGGCTTAGTGTGCATTACAGCCTATTCAAAAAACATTTTATAAATTTAAAAAAATTAGTTGTTGGTGTTGGAAGTTGCGTAGAAGATATAACGCATAAGGAACATATTGTATAAATTTTCATGTGTAACGTTGTTTTGTAAAGTAAAATTATTACCCGCCGCACTGTACATCGGCTTCTAATAGGTCACGGCATCTGAGCAAAAACGGCAAAAACGCGAACAGACACAAATAACTGACATCAAGTACGTATTACGCATACTCGCACTAATCGATTTGAATATTTTCTTATTGCATTTGAGATAAATTTGTTTTGTAAATGCTAGTTAGATTAATTATTCGATTCGTATACCTACTTATGAATATTTAAAAAAATTAAAGTAATATAATTTTTCCACATCCATGCGATACTGCATTTGTGGGAGTCAAATTATTTCAGAATATTTTGAGTTTGTTCAAATCTTTCAGAACAGTGCTGGATTTATGTCACAGAGACATTATTAATCAATTAGTGTATATTATAGATATCTCACAGAGACGAAACTGTATTAATTATGGGAAAGTAGGTATAGAAGTCATTTGGGTGTACACAGGACTTATGACCTGTCTTTTTATGGTTGGCTTAAGTGATCACTTTACACAATTTCATTACAAACAATAAAGTATATTGCTCCCAAAATTCCGTAAAAAAATCAATGTAGATTTTCTCATTAGCGACATCTGTGGGGATTTAGGGGAATGAAAATGGCTTTGTACAGGCCGCATGGAAAAGGCGCTTACAACTCATATATGAAAGCTTTCCACGCAATTTGAACACATATACAACTTCCAAAAAATGAATAAGCATGGTATATTCTATCATGGGTGGAAATGGCGAATGTTACAATTGTGTAAAGTGATCACTTAAGCCAACCATAAAAAGACAGGTCATAAGTCCTGTGTACACCCAAATGACTTCTATACCTACTTTCCCATAATTAATACAGTTTCGTCTCTGTGAGATATCTATAATATACTCAAATTATTTTTTTCCCTTCTTTTTTACATTTGCAATTTAATGAAATAACTCTTTATGTAAAAAAAGAACCAAAAGCTTTGTGTAATATACTATCTTGAATTCTTGACATAATAGCGACCTTGAAATATTTATATAATTATGTACAAATTATTGAGATGAACAAGTGCGATTTCATATGGACAAATTGACGCATTGTCTAAGACTACAATCTGCTTATAGATTCAAAAGTTAATTTCATATAAAAATGATAAACATGTACAAAAGAAAATTGGAAAAAGTGTGGATTTCTAATTTCTCTGATATGGTAAAGGCGTGAAGATAAGTAAGTTAGTTTGTTAGATAGATAGCTATATAAAAATTTGGTCAATACTTACATGTTTAATAGATGAATATCCATTATCACGTCATCAAATCGATGCACTTTTTTAAATGTAATACACCAATTCAATGCATCTTGGCTCGTAAGACAGCTAATTAATTCAATAAAAAATACAAAACAACAACTTGAAAATAATTATGGATTAATTAATTTAAGAAATGGAAAAATAATTAACATGATTTATGTTAATAAAAAGAAAACATTATGTATAAAACTACTATTTATTGAATTATAAACATGTTTCACAGCCAATGGTCCATTAAAATTTAATTAAATTATAATTTGTTTTAATTTTTTTCTCACATTAGTCCTTAATTTGTTATCCGAATCATATATTTATTGTTTGTTATTTTTGTCAATGTCTATAATTCCAATTTAAATTTTTAATATATATTGTAACCCTGTGAAGGGACCATTGGCCCCGAAACACGTTATTTCAATAAACAATGGTTTTATATGAAGTTTTTTCATACATTATAACAAAAAACTAATTGTATATTTAAAAATATTTTTTATTATATTTACCGCGAAATTACAAATACTTGTTTGTCGTATTTATTTCGTTAATTATAAGTTGAGTATACGATATTGACGTCAAACACTGACAATAAAAACGCTTGTCATCACAATAACTTAATGTTAATTCATTCATATTAAACAAATGAAATAATATATTCAATAGCACCGTAGACACATCACACACCTGTACTTTTATTTCTGTAAATATTATTGTCACATTGCAGAGAAATGTTTGAAAACTGCTGATCACATAGTATTTACTTTGAAGCGTGTTTTATCTCAATTTATTTAAATTTTGACACTCGAACGACATCTCGGCAGTCGTTTGGTGTAAACAGTTTCAATGTAGTCGCGGCCCGGGGCGACAATAGATGCTGGGCCCGACCTTGCCACGTTTGCATCTCAGTTTATGTGGATCGTCTCTGAGATAATTGCACTTCATTGATACCACATAATGACACATTCTCGTGTGATACAGTGCCGTCTAAATAAACACGTGCCGGCTTGTGCGACGGGCTCTAGGTGAAACGGACGCGTGCAGTCGCTACACCGCAGTGAGATAAAAATGTACGTAGTGAAATTAATGCTAGTTAAAAAAATCTGTGAGGTTATGTTTATTACAAATTATTGTGTAATTTAAATTGGTGTACGACTTCTAGTTAGAAATCCTGTTTGAATCATGAATAATTTGCAGGGGCGTTATATGTATTGTTGAAATTAATAATAATCAATATCTTACTAAAAAAAGAAGTGCCTAAAGTTCATAAAATAATAGTAGCTGACTTATTCTAATGGTTTAGACAGTTGATTAGTAATCGTGCCAGAAAACCTTAAAAAATTGTCATTTTTTCATAGCCCAAGTGTTTGTTTACCTCAGTTTGGATATAGTGAGAATATTAATGTGATACGCACGCATCTGTATTTTTTGTAAAAAAGTGTGAGAGACTATTTAAAAATGCAAATGTTGCAGTTTTGTGTCTGTTTTCTGGTGGCGTTGCACTTGTTCCAAAGCGCCGAAGGGTACAAGATCCTGGCCGTATTCCCTCACACGGGAAAAAGTCATCACATAGTCTTCGAACCACTCCTCCGTGCCTTGGCCGAAAAAGGCCACGAATTGAGCGTGGTCAGCCACTACCCTCTGAAAGACGCCCCGGCGACGTACAGAGACGTCAGCATCGCCGGCTCCATGCACCTGAACGTCCACATCTGCGACTTCGACGACTTCTTGTTTCTCAGTGGCGTGGGCAGCGTTCTTCGTCACATCATGGCCACGTACGAGCTCTTCGACTTGGGAAATCTCAACTGCAATGCCATGACTGGTCACCGAAACGTCAAGGATCTGCTCGCTTCAAACAGCACCTTTGACGTCGTAATAACGGAGCAATTCAACAGCGATTGCGCTTTTGGTTTGATAAAGAAATTCAACGCTCCAGTTATAGGAATAGCGACCCACGTCCCAATGCCGTGGACCAGAGACAGATTTGGTATGCCAGATAACCCCTCGTACGTTCCGAGCCATTTTCTGAAATATCTCCGAAATCCAACCTTTTTCGAATCTGTCGAGTCATTATTGGTTAATACTTACTACAAAATAGTTTACTACATAAACACACACATTTTTGAGTACAGGTTTTTGAGTCAAGGATTTTTAGACTCCAGGGCAGACTTAGACGAGATTGCTAAAAACATGAGCATGCTGTTTGTGGCAACATATTTTCCGTTGCACGGAGCCCTTCTACAAGGTCCTAATGTGGTTGATATTGGAGGAGTACATCTACCAAAACGTCTGAATGCCTTAGACCCGGTAAGTGTAGACGAAAAATACGCAACGGTTGCCTAAGAGATGAGCTAAATCTCTCTTAGTCGAAGAGATTCATAGTTATTACATTTTGCGGTCTGTCAATCAGTAGAAGATATCTATTTACAATTTGCGGTTTTTAAGTCATCATTGTCGTTCATTTGAAAATAATTTTAAACTAATTTTATTAAAGAAAACGCAAATATTTAACTTTTTCAATAATAGTAAAATAACATTTTGGTAATATTATTTATATTAATAAAAATAAAATCTGTTTAAAACCACTATTTTTTAATATGTTTCGGCCCAATGGTCTCTTCATCAAAACGTATACTAAAAAACTTAAATAAACATTAACAAAAATAGAAATGGCAATTTAATGACTATTTATTAATCAAGATAATAGGTAAATAGGTATAGAAGTCTATGATGTTCACGTTGATAATCACAATAATATACGTTGTATCTCGTAAAGGGATTATTGCCCCCGAAAAATGTTGAATATTCTTGTTGAGTGTTTTTTTAAAAAGCGTTTTCATTATAACAAATAAAAATGTGTGCCGTTGAATAATGAATGAGAATATCATTGAATGATTTGGCAGATACTTCGTGGTGCAACATTAAAATTTAAAATATGTTTTACTATACTTTGTAATACACACACACAATATGAGCTATTAAATTACAACTATAGTTTCGAGAGGAGCAGTCCCTCTCATCATTATTATCTATACCTGATGATGAGAGGGACTGCTCCTTTCGAAACTATAGTTGTAATTTAATAGCTCATATTGTGTGTGTGTATTACAAAGTATAGTAAAACATATTTTAAATTTTAAATGAATGAGAAATTTGTATTCAATATTTTCTAACGGAAAATTAAAAACGGATGTAAGACTAAATGTAAAATATTGGAAACAACTTGCGATTTTTTTTGTGTTTGCTTTGCAAAGCGCAAGAACATATTCTCTGTAAAGTTGAGTGAAAAAAAATCACTATTACAGTTGAAAGTTTCGAATTTTATCCATACAATTTGATATTTGAATACTTTATCTAAGAATAAGGCACCAAAATAACCAAAGCGACTTAATTTTATTTAATTGAATCTAATTAACTTAACAACAATATATGGCATTTGCAAAAATTTGGCAAGATACCGCATTAGCCAATTTAATTCTAATAATATAAAAGCACGTTATTATAAAAGTTCCCGAATTCACTTTGTTTCTCTCTTATCTATGGTTTGCGTAAATTGTTGCACAGGTTAAGTGTCTCAAATGTCAACATGTTTGGAGAAAATTCTAAACATTAAAATGAATAACTTATTTAATACTTTCCTCTCTATCAATTCAATTTTTTTGATGTGTAACATATTTACGCTAGTAAATTAATGTATATTATAGATATCTCACAGAGAAGAAACTGTATTTATTATGGGAAAGTAGGTATAGAAGTCATTTGGGTGTACATAGGACTTATGACCTATATTTTTATGGTTGGCTTAAGTGATCACTTTACACAATTGTAACATTCGCCATTTCCACCCATGATAGAATATACCATGCTTATTCATTTTTTTGGAAGTTGTATATATGTTCAAATTGCGTGGAAAGCTTTCACATATGAGTTGTAAGCGCCTTTCCATGCGGCCTGTACAAAGCCATTTTCATTCCCCTAAATCCCCACAGATGTCGCTAATGAGAAAATCTACATTGATTTTTTACGGAATTTTGAGAGCAATATACTTTATTGTGTAACCTACTTTCCCATAATAAATACAGTTTCGTCTCTGTGAGATATCTATAATATACATTAATTGATTAATAATGTCTCTGTAACATAAATCCAGCACTGTTCTGAAAGATTTGAACAAAACTCAAAATATTCTGAATATTTACGCTAGGTTTATGTAGGGAGTAATTTCGTGAATGCGACAACGGAAACGCGTAACAGGAAGTAGGAATGAAAAAAATGTTCCAATTTCGAATTTTTTGAGTTTTTTCACACGATTTTAAGCTTTTATATGCGAGTATGAGTAATTTTTAATGTATGTCATCTTAACGCTCGATTCATGGGAAGCCGAAAACTTCTTTACCGACTCGTCCAAACTGCTGCGAGCTGTGTGGACGAGTCGTTAATGAGCGTTAGTGAGAAAAAATGTTACACATCACTTGCGACTACTTTAAGACCTAGGATACGATACGAGCGGCGAGCGGCAATATGCTAGAGTAGTGAGGGGCACTGGCCACGATATAACTAAGCTCATTATGTCGTCAATGCGCCCCTTACTACACTGGCGCATTGATGCTCTGACGCTCTGTCGCTCGCCGCTCGTATCGTACTCGAGGTCTAAGACTCGCTATTCGTTATCATATCATAGATATCAAGAATATTTGTCCCTAGAAAGATCGGAGTTCATGACCTCGTATCCCAAAAAAATTATGAGTAAAGAATGAACAAACTAGAAATTAATGTAAAGCTGATAATAGTAAAGCGAATAGGATAAATAACGGGTGGTTCGAGAATGTCGAACGAATACAGAAGTAGAGAATAGTAAGAAAGGTATATAATGCAAGTGTTAATGGTGCCAGAAATGAAATGCGAAGAAAACCGAAAAGATACAGGAAGATGGCCCTGTTAATCAATAATCATCTCAACATTCAAGAAGGTTGCCTGCAAAGATATATGAATGTGGATGAAACAAAATTTGCGTCAGGAAAGAGTAGTGTGGAACTCCACGTTTTTTTTACAATTTTATTAATGAATGAATATTCTATATTTGATATATATTTGATATAAAATATATATTTGATTGTTTATATAAAAATTTACGGATAAAATATACTAACAAAATTATTTTACGATGCATGAAACGTGTGTCATAGCCAATTAATTAAATTTACGACAAAATGCAAATTGATTTGAATCGAGTAAACAAAAAGTATTTTGTGATTTGACATAAGCAAACATTATGGTGAATATGATTTAAAATAATAATAATAATAATTCAATACCTTTAATTGACATGGCATTTAAATGTTACAAACAAATTTCTAGGACATAGAGAAGTTCTTGAATGAATCGGAGAATGGCGTCATCTACTTCAGCATGGGCTCCATGATCAGGGGTAAATCTCTACCAATCGACAAGCTGACAGCCTTCCAGGAAGCCTTCAGTCAACTACCCTATAGGGTGCTCTGGAAATGGGAAAACGACACGATGCCTGGAAAGCCAGACAACATCATGATTAGACCGTGGATGTCGCAGTATGAAATAATCAGTGAGTTATCATTGTTTGACCAGTTTGAAGTGTTTATTCGACCTAAATTATCGTCAAATATTACTATGATAAAAAATCTCTTATCTTAGTTTAAAAAATATATGTTTAAGAATAATATGATTAGGTTTAATGGTCCATATCCAAGGGTGAGATTTTTTAATTAATCTCTGAGATATATTATTTAGAGAACTCTCAGCTTGGGCAGTCCATTGTATACAAACTGAGTCTCAGAGATTCACCGTCTTGCGTCTTTTACGCTTACATTAAACGTCCAAATTCTTTCCACTTACTAACTTACCATTACGCCATTTACTCGTGAGGGTAAGTGGAGTGGATGGAGCGCCACACTCTTCTGTTCGGACACACAATCATTTCATCCACATTCATATGTCCTCGCATGCAAGCTCTATGGTTGACTACCATCTACCTGTATACGGTTAATCTGGTCATGCCGCATCTTCTGGAGCCACTTGTGTCATATATTTTTCTTACCATTCTTAAAAATGTGCAAGTTGTTCACGAAAAATGAACTTTGATACAGAGTATTGTTATGCAGAGAATTATACATGTATAATTTATTTATTATACAAATAATTATACATGTATAGAACAAAGTTAATACAATTCTTTACATCTCAACTAAATGGTAATGGATAATGAATTTTTTTGTTTCTTCTTACTGCTTAATCTTCTCTTTTTAATTTACACAAATCTATAAGATATACTTGAATCTTTTTAACTGCAATCTAAATTTACACAAATCTATTATACGTACTAGTACCTTTTAACTGTCTTATGTTATTTTTAAAATTTATATTTTGTATATTTTGTAAAAACCCATAAGGGCGTTAAATAAATAAATACATATTTCGGCTGTGAGTTAAGGCTGTGAGAATATCACCTTCTAGAGTAGCAAAGCGTTTTGGATAGGGAATGTCGTATTTTCATAACACATTTTGTTTATACAAAATGCTTTATAATTTATGTCATCCTTTTAAAGGTCACAGTAAGGTGAAAGCCTTCATAGGCCACGGAGGCCTTCTGGGACTAACTGAAGCGGTCAACAGGGGAGTCCCAGTTCTGGTCATACCATTTTTTGGAGATCAGTTTGTCAACGGAGCGGCGGCTGAAGAAAGTGGGCTCGGCCGCGTGCTTCCCTACGAAGACATCACTAAAGAGTCGGTTCTAGCTGTGCTGAAGGACTTGCTGGATCCAAAGTAGGTCAAAATTTAACTTTACATGATGATGAAATGGTAATGAAATGTAATACACACAAAACAGTTATATAGAGTATAACCGAACCGGCAGACAAATTTTTACAGGTAGGTTTCTGCCTAAACTAAAAATGTTGAACTATCCATACACTATCAAATGGAACCATCCATATCTTCTCTCAATGGGTATGGAGATAAGCGACATTAGAGTTGGAATTTCTTTTGAATGTTTCTGACTTTTCCATAAAACGTTTTTAAAATCTTTACCTATTCGAAATATAAATCGCAGTTTTTTATAACTAGCTGTAGTAAAATTTGCTGTTCAAATGTGCTCCAAGATCCCTTCACAACGATTTTTACTCCCTTTATATTAACTCCAGGCGTCTGCTTGCTTGCTTGCTTGCCGGCTTGCCGTCAAAAAAAACTTTGGATCGATTTTTGACCCTTTTCCCGTGATCCAATCGAGCTGAAACTTGGCAAGTAGACTCGTGGTGACGATCAAGAAGACCTATTTTCGTTAAAAAATAAATAATTATAGTATAATTTCGGATTTTTAGAAATTTTATTGTTTTTTTTAAATTAGAGTCATTAGAAAAGTTTGATTAGCAACGGCTGCCCGATAATGTCGCGGAATATTTTCTAAATTTGAATTACTCCGTCGGTATACATAATAGGTACTTCACTACGAATGTCGAAAATCTAAATTAACTGGCAAATGTTTTTAGAATTTAATCTTCAAAGCATCAAAGCTCAAAACATCTGACATTTTAGAAATATATTAAATTACTGTAAGTTTAGTGTTATGTTATATATTTTAATTCGTCTTTAATTGTTGTTATATTTTACAAAGAAAGGGAGTATAATAAAAACTTTGTTTTTATGGGTTACTTTTTTACTCCTTTTCATTTAACCGTAGCGTCTGCTTGCTTGCTTGTCTGTCGAAAACACTTTGGATCGATTGTTTACCCTTTTTCCGTGATCCAATCGAGCTGAAACTTTGCAGGTAGACTTGTGGCGATGATAAAAATGATCTTTGAATAGCTTTTCGTTTAAAAAATTAATAATTATAGCATAATTTTTGGATTTTTCTAAATTTTTTATTACTCCCTTTCGTCACCCGACTCGAGCCCAACGCGTGGGGTAAGCGCCAAACATGTTAAAGCTAGTAAATGAGAAAGGGAGTATAATAAAAACTTGGGTTTTATGGATTAGTTTTTTAAATTATAATCGCCTCATTTAAATATTTTTAGTGTACGAAATCGAAAAGCATTTAGAAATATTAATGTTTAAAATACCATTGTTTAAAATAAACTTTTTCATGGATTGTTTCAAAAATTTCCACCAATATTAGTGGGCCTATGTTAGACTAGTTGTCTGCGCGTAATTACCGACGCGCTGTTATATCGGTGCCCTTTACGTTGATTAAATATACAGGGTTATTTGTAAAACATTATTAACCTCGCAGGACTATACTCCTGCCTTGATTATGAGTCGAAAATGTTCAAGCTATCATGACCTAATATCAATAGTTATGGAGATATGTGACATCAAAGTTAGAATTTTTTTCTCAATATTTCTGACTTATTTTTTTGTAAAACGTTGGACTATCATTACAGTAACAAATATCAATTACGAAAAATTTGTTTGTTTCAATACAAGTTAAATAAAATGATTAAAACCCTGAAAAAATTCCAATTGGAATGTTTTCCAATTGGAATTCGAAGATTTTAATTTTTTTATTTGACTTACATTAAAGGGAATGAATTTTTCATACTCGATATAAGTTACTGTAATGATAGTCCAACCTTTTACAAAAAACAAGTGGGAAATATTGAAAAAGAAATGCAAACTTTGATGTCGCATATCTCCTTAACTATTGATATTAGGTCATAATAGCTTCAACATTTTCGACTCATAATCAAGGCAGGAGTATAGTCCTGCGAGGTTATTAACGTTTTACAAATGACCCTGTATAGATAAAATAAATTGTTGGTTTTCAGGATGCAGGAGAGCGCTCGGAGGATATCCTCGATCTGGAGAGACAGGCCAGCACCGCCGCTGGAGACGGCCGTGTACTGGGTGGAGCACGTGGCGCGCCACGGCGGCCGCCACCTCCGCCCGGTCTCCGCTGACCTCCCCCTCCACCGCTACCTCCTGCTCGACGTCACGGCGTTCGTGTTGTTGATCGTGATGGCGATTTTTTTCTTTTTCAAAATATTCGGCGTCGGATTGTACCGTCGTGTATTTGGGAAAAATATCCCCAAAAGTAAATCAGATTGAACAGTATCCTATGGTGATAATAGTAAAATGTATATAAAAGTGAAAAAAAAAACAGTGATATAAATAAACATAGCTGAATGTAGAGATCTCCATTGTTTTTTTGATTAGTTAGCATGTACACAGCAATTTGAACATGCGGTAGGTCGGTCGACACATTTTTATTGGAGTAATATATTGGTAAATCATATTAATTAATCAATTAGAAAGACATACAGAAAAATCTAATTGACGAAAAAATATTAGGTTACTCTGGGATTCGAACTCAGTTCCCCTCCTTTCCGGGGCCGGTTCTCTGACTACTAAGCTATAGCAACCCTCTATGTTTCAACCACCGTATCAAAAAAGTGGATTGCTCTATGGACAAAAATAAAAATTAATCAATTAATAAAAATAAGAACTACATAAAAGGCAGATATATTCACGGAAACATAGAGGGTTGCTATAGCTTAGTGGTCAGAGCACCGGCCCCGGAAAAGAGGTGACCTGGGTTCGAATCCCAGTAGTTACCTTATATTTTTTCGTGAATTAGATTTTTCTGTATGTCTTTCTAATTGATTAATTAATATGATTTAAAAATTTCACAGAAGTTTGTTCTGAAAAATTACAACTTCACAAATATGAATGTGTTCTTGAATATATTGGTGATCAAATAAACCAATATCCAGATATTTGGTTCCCCATGTAACAGTTTGTTATATAACCGTAATTCAATAACGCGGTGCTTGAGGATAAATATAAAGAAAAAATGAATACATAATATAGATATGCATTGTCAATAAGGAAAAAAATGTACGCTCGTGTCATTGACTGACAGTATCAAAACAGTAAAACAAAACATCAAATAGTAAATAAAAAGGAGAGCGGAAGAAATGTCTGCCTTATTTATTTTATTTTTATTAATGATACACTAACAGGATACAAAGGACATAAAAAACAATATTTTAAAAAACTCGCAATTACAATTATATTAAGTGTAATGGTCTCACTATAACATCAATGTAATATGATTATGTAAAAATATGTAAATAAATAGTTAATTTGATGTGTTATATAGATTCAGGTTATTGACTTTATGAATGATAATTGGAGATCTGAAAAAATATCAGCATCAACTTTAAAGTCAACACAACATACTTTTACGTATATTGTATATAGGATGTGAATGGTATGGGGAAAATAACCAACATTATTAGAATGCTGAATTACTCTAGAGACCTCCAGGTTTTTGAAACGGGGTTCAATATACAAATTTGTCATATAGAGGAAGATAATTAATAGCTCCACTAAAAATCTTATGTAGCACAACAAGTTCGGATATTTTCCGTTGGTACCTACTCAACTTTGAGAATGTTGAAAAAGGCAATAATATCCCCGTAGCTATGATAATTGCAGGACAAATTAAAAATTTTAAGACAAAATACGTAGAAACTTTCATAAATAAGGAGAAACTTATTTAAACAATATGATTTAAACACTAAGTTTTAATCCACTGTTTGGGTAATTATATGTAAGCCTAGGTGCTTTCAATAGGGACAACCATTGTGCTTAGAAGCAACATTAGAACTTACAATAAAAATAAAAACAATAAGGCTTAACAATATAGGGAGATATATTTGGGAGAGGAGGGGAGGGAAAGGCTAGTCAGTAATATTACATTTACAACAGTAATTATTTTAGTAGTGGAGATGATGCAGGGATCTGAATATTTATGAGGTTATTTCCATTTTTAATAGCTCGATTCATTTCAAGAACCTCTAAAGCATCAAGTTTACATCCTTAAGCCTCAAAATGTAGAACCAGTTATAAAATTAAATATTCAGAATAATTTGAGTATGTTTAAATAATTTTGTAATGTACCTACATGTTAATATTTTGGATGAAAGCTACATACACATTAAAAGTAATATCGCTTCAAATTCTAGTTAAAAAAAAGACTCAAATATCAAAAAAAGACTCACTAACGGTGACATCTGTACTGGATCATGTGGATGATAAATTTCAACTACAGATGGCGTTAGTAAGATCACACATGATTATATACAACTTGTGAAAAATTGATTGATGTGGTAGTCAATTTGTGGAATTGAGAACTTAAGCCAGCCGTATGGTAGGCCGTAAGCCTTGTAAATACCCAAAAAGATTTTCACACCTACTTTTCCGTATAAAAAGCTTCGTTTCTACGAGACATCTATAATACATCTTCAAAAATAATTCCATTATAAATATTGGCACGAGATGGTAGAATTAGAGAGTTGCCGGATAACTTCTTGAAAATTTTTGGCGTAGTGGGGGAATGCGCAGAAGACAAATTTTGGGTCTCTTTGGTGGAATGGTACATGCGCAATGCGCAAACTTCCCCCCACTACGCCGAAAAATTTCAAGATGTTTGCCGGCTACTGTAGGTACCTAATCGATGATTTTACAGCATTTTACACCTTTTACACTAAATTGGATATTACTAGAAGATTTTGGGTTGGTCTTCCGGATTCTGGAAGTATATAGAAGCAAGAGAAAGCGACATGACCACGGATCTATAAATACGGGGGCGCCGCGCTGCGCAGAGTCAGCTGTTTACTGTGACGTTTCAGTTACCTATAGAAACCGTGCGCTGGCAAATCAGTGTGTACCAGCGACAGTAAATCAAGAATATACCTACCTATCCACGTATGGGAAGTGTTCCGTAGTAATCAGATTAGTTATATAAACCATTAATACAAAAAACAGAATTAGAATTTCACGTGCAAATAACGGAAATCAATGTGAATTAAAGAAGATTGCTCCGATTATATTTGTGTCCAGTGACTTTGTGATTTTATTAAAATTATTAATAAATCGATAATTAATTTACAGTGTTCAATTTGGCTCTCACAACCGCGAATTTTTGACAATATTATTGAAAAGTTTGTAAAATGAACCGTGAAATTTTATGCAAACATGCAGATTGTAAAACGCAGAAAATTCAGTGTTGCACTATGTGTAAATACATTATTAATTTTGATGCTGTTGGAAATTAATTTACTGGAATATAGCAACGTAAATATGCGAAATGATTTTAAATATTGACACATCTAATGGTGATAGGTATGCGGGATTAAACAAAAGATCGAACGAGATCTTAACAATCAAGTTGTTTTATAAATAATTGAACATAAATATTTATACAGATCTTAATAATAAACTCCCACATAAAGATATATTTTTTACGGTATATTTTAAGAGATACGAACACAGAATACGTGTCACATCAATATTCTTATTTTTATAAAATAAAGCTTAACGCTCGTATTGTGAAAACAGGACTAACTTGCTGGTCTGGAATGAGATTCGAACCCGCGACCTTTGGATTACGAGGCGAGAGTTCTAACCACAAGACCAACAAGATACTCTTTTATACAGATATAAATTGTTTTTGATGCATTTGTAAGTATTGATCTGATATAGACATATAATCTTATTACATACCTATCAGAATAATAATTCCATTTTAGATTGCTGTATTCTTTCAAATGTCAAAAAACTAAATACCACACAGCTTATTCCATATTTTTTGATTTTTGAAGATGGAAAAACGTTTGGTTTTAAACATGATGTATAAATATTATTAACAAGAAAACAATTTATATTAACTAGGGATGGGTCGTCGACGTATTTACCGTCGACGAAACGAGACCGTCCACGTCCATTAATCGACGAGACGATCAACTAGTTGAATTCGTCAACTAGTTGATGCGTCAACTTCGTTACGCGGACGTCCCGGACGTTCTATCTAAACGTCGGGACGATGGTCAACTGTCTACGGTTCAACGCGACGCTTCTCGACGGCTCAGCCGTTGGCTATTTTTATGACGTTAATTTTTAAAATTTAAAGAAGTTCAAAGGAATATAGTTTCGGGGAAAGTAGAACCGCTACTTGTGCTTATTTGTAAAAATAAATATTTTATTATTTATTTGTTTACGCACATTATAGGCTTTTACATATTGTTTTATGTACTTCTTTCTATTTATAACAAAGAAAGAAGTAGGTATACACAGCAATATCAGGTGTTAGCAGTAAAATATAAACATAAACTACATATATAAGCAGTGAAAGTATTGGGTATAAGCATTAAAATGTGAGTAAATAAAATTGAAGGAAACAATGATTTTGCGTAATAAAGGCGCCAGTTATGAGGTGCGGTAAAAAATACTTTACATTTATTTATTATCTATAAATTTATAAATAAATACATTATTTAAAAATACTTTACATTTGAGATGTTATATAGAAATTCATTGAAGAATACATCTTTCAAAGTCAGGCTTTCACTTTGTGGTGACATTATTAATAAATAAATATATCTGTATTATTTGTCAACTTTAGTTTAAGGCTCAATCTGAGAAAAGGAACATTGTTCCCGAAACATGTAAAAAACCAATAAAAAGTCGTGTAAACAAAATTATAATAGATTTATTTTTTTTATCTATAAAGTTGAAAATAGTGAATTTTTAATAAAAATTAATTAAACCTAAATTCAAGATTATATTACATATATAATAATTAATGTTGGACTCCCGAATAAGGACCATAGTTAGGTATAGAAAATTTTATTCCCTACAAGTTTGTTTATCATTTTTATATGCTAAAGTTGAAAAGTAAGGAAATAATGCAATAATTACATTTTAGCATCCCTTTTCAGGTAAATATAAGAAGTCGAGATCGATCGAATAAAATATTGATTTTAGAAAAATATCTAGCCGGCCTGTTATTAATAAGAGTTCAATAAAAAATAAAATAATTAAACAGAATTGTTTTATTTTATACAGCGTAAAATTGGGAATTCACGAATCGTCGCACGTGACATCACAAAAAATCAAGTAAAAAAATAATAGATAATAGCTTATTAAGCCTATCTCGCCCTACGCGTGCATTCAAATTTCAAAATTCTAGTCATAGTTCGTGTACACAGATCTGCACTCTATGGTAGTGTACTTTAGAGTTGAAATTAAATTACCCGTCGAGCCGTCTATGACGTCTATGGCATCTACAAGTCAATACCTCCTAGACAATATTGTACAAGTCGACAGCGAGAGATGAGAGAGAAATAAACTGAGACGTTTTGTCTTGCTCTCGCTCGTTGCTTTGCATTGCGTTAATCTCGAATCGTCCACCGACCAAGGCGGCGTCCGCTGTCCACCGTCTACGAATTCAACTAGTCCATGCGATAAACGTAAACGGTCGACGCGTCGATGCAACGTCAACGGTTGATTTCAACTAGTCCGTCCATTCAACGCCCATCCCTAATATTAACCATTAATTGTGGGAGACATTGAATTATTGACGTGTTTCCGAGCCAATCAATTGTCCCTTCATCAGGATACAACTACAAGACTGATAATATATTCAATACTGTATATATAATACAGTATACAAATACTGAAGTTTATTAATTAATTTAACAAACTAGAGAAAAATATAAAGTATTTTCCTGTTAGTCAATAAAGTCATTTTGTAGTTATTGAATAATGTAGAAAATGTATATTTTTTTTGTGAAAATAATATTTGGAACCGAAAAAAATCAAAGGTCATCGATAACTGTTTAAAATTTTTATCGTTTTACATTGGAATGTGGAAAAATGAAATATACGGAATATAAATGCAATAATAAAAATCTCGGGCGAAACTAAGTATATAAATATATATATATATATACCTACCTAGCGAGGTAGGTAGTGGCTGATTGGCTTTCTACATACTGTCTTATGCTTCTGGCTTTTGGATATGTGTATGTATTAACCGTTTTTTTATAATGGTTTTGTGTCCAAGAACCGCCGATATCGGCACTGAAAATGAAATTGCATTTACATATCCGCGAATAGGGAAACTGTTCTATACGTTCATGAAACAACAATAATAAAGTATTTTCAAAAATTTGATAGAGGTGGTAGTCAATAATGGGTGGATTGGTGAACGTTACATTGTGTAAAGTGAATACTTAAGCCAGCCGTACCATAGATCGTCAGCCTTACGAACACCCAGCAGTTTATTTATGCCCTTGTGCAGTCACTTTCACACTATGAAATAATCGGATGAGGTGGAGCATATAAATTTAATATAATACCAATTTATACAATTCAAAGAAAAATTATTAGTCGTATTGAAAAAACGTTTTATCTATCCTACTGCATCATTCTTTCAATACTTTGATGTTCCGTGTTGTTAATTGTTAGTATTCTTTACAAAGGAATACCTATTTACATCTACAAATATTGTTTACCCGCAAAATCCTTTATCCAGATTGCGATACAGATAAGACTCGAGAAGTAAAAATAATACAATCATACCATTTTTGAAAACACCAATGGTGCGGTTGCACTGTGCACCTATACAGGGTTATTTGGAAAACATTAATAACCTCGCAGGACCTTATTCCTACTATGATTATGAGTCAAAAATGTTCAAGCTATCCTGACCTAATATCGATAGTTATGGAGATATGCGACATCAAAGTTGGCACTTTTTTTTCAATATTTCTGACTTATTTTTTGTAAAACGTTGGACTATCATTACAACAACTTACATAGAATGTTAAAAATTCATTCCCTTTTATACAAGTCTAATAAAAATAAAAACCTTCAAATTCCAATTGGAAAATATTCAATTGGAATTTTTTCAGGGTTTTTATCATTTTATTTAACTTGTATTGAAAGAATGAATTTTTTGTAATCGATATTAGTTACTGTAATGATAGTCCAACGTTTTACAAAAAATAATTTTGAAATATTGAAAAAAAATGCCAACTTTGATGTCGCATATCTCCATTACTATCGAAAATAGGCCATGATAGCTTCAACATTTTCGACTCATAATCATGGTAGGAATATAGTCCTGCGAGGTTATTAATGTTTTCCAAATAACCCTGTATAATTAAATGGTAGGTGTAATGAGCTGGATGCACAAATCAAGCCAGAAACATTAAATTCAATTTTTACAGAAGAAATCATAGTATTTATTAAGCAACATTACGTTTCCATTAGAGTGAACCAAGCTAAACTGTAATTCATACTGGCTTGCAATGCTTATAAACAGAGATTAATTCTAATTATCCTGATGTTATGACGCGCAACTTGATAGGTGAACTATCCCACCCCTAGAGCAAGACCGCCACAATCCAAAATATCACGTTCTGAGTAAATCGCATTTAAGTTTACATGTATTTATCTCAACATTAATTAAAAATAAACTAAACCAAACTGCCTGGTAAGTGTATACATATTAATTACATGTATGCTTTATAAATAAATGATTTATTTTAATTATTCAGATTGTGGAAATGTTAGTCACAGATATTTTGAAAGTATTCGATATTGCAATACAGCAATAATTCGTATAACTTACAAATTTTAATAGTAGTTACTAGTTAGAGATATGGCAGTCTTAAATTATTATAAACCAGCCGTCGTACATCCGTGAAAAATCACGGGAAAAAAAAAATAATAACGACCCTTGCGTGATAACGATAGATAGATAGATAACGAAATTATCATATTTAGATACTGACCAGGCAGGTGGTTTGTCATTTACAGGTTAAAAACAGCATAATTCGATTTGTGGCGGTTTTATCTTAGGAGTACAATATTTTATTCCATAAATAAATGTGAATTCCCCCAAAACGAGTGAAAACTTTTTCGGGTGGTAATATGCTTCTAAAATCTTCTTCTTCTTCTTTTTTTGTTATCTGACTGACTGA
>JADDOH010009735.1:0-15873 GCA_016648135.1 Agrypnia vestita
TTCGACTCATAATCAAGGCAGGAATATAGTCCTGCGAGGTTATTAATGTTTTACAAATAACCCTGTATATGGCTCCTACAACTCACTTCAACACTTGCCCAATATTTTTTCTTAACCATCCTTCCTCGCTCATACGTTCTACGTGACCAAACCATTCAGCACTCCTTTCTTTATTCTATCTCCCACATTACATTCACTTCTATTCTGTTGATTCCTCACTCTATCGACCAAAGATTTTTCACACCGGCGCCTTAGTGATCGCATTTTCACCGCATTCAGTCTACTTTCATTAATTTTTTGCCAATTCCATGCTTCACTTCCGTACATTTAGGTGTTTCCACTTTATCCTTGTAAAAATAATTCTATATTTGAATTTTGTCAGTTTAATCATTTGTCGATGAGAGATTCTGATACTCTAGAAACTTGAGTAGTAAAATAAAATATAATCAAACTAGCAAAGAGAATGTAGTAATTTTTTTTTCACAATTTAATGATCAACAAATCACCAGTTAAAAAATAATTAAGGTTCTCACTTTGATAAAATTCTGTCAAAACCTGTCCCAGTTTCTGTCCGATGAATGGGACCAAAGCGCTGGACCTCAGGTAGAGATGCATGATGAGGCTGCTGGAGTCCAGAGCCAGGACGTTGAGTCCTCCCTTCTTCATCAATGCTGCGCACATGGTTTGGACCGAGTCGCTGTACGCGTTGTTCATGAAACCGTGGATGAAGATCGCCATCGGAAGGTCTTTTTTGTAGCTAGGTGATGCCAGTATTTTAGAGGCTGCTCCGATTATTGGAAATTCCTCCTAGCGAACAGAAATCTTGAATTAAATAAAATACGGGCGCTGACGCGTGGCAATTTGACGCCGAGCAGAGTGGCGCGATTTACGGAAGGCACAAACGATGACGCGCCATTCCGTTCATTCGTGCCGGCTAGATTGCACGTTTTTGCGACTCTCTTTTTCTCCATCTTGCTGGTATCAAAATTAAATTAATCCTTTTATTCTATTTTTCATTTATTGGTTTTCTTAGAGCCATATAATGCGTTGAGCGAATGAATGAGGAAAGAATGGTAAGAAAGATATATGACGCAAGTGTTGGCGGCGCCAGAAAGAGAGGGCGACCACGGAAGACGTGGCATGACCAGATTAACCAGATACTGGAAGATGGTCCTGTTAGAAGCCTGAACAACCGTCGAGCTTGCATGCGAAGATGTATGAATGTAGACGAAGTGAAAGTTGTATGTCAGGACAGAAGAGTATGGCGCTCTATCCTCTCTGCCTGCCCCCATGGAGAAACGGCGTGATGGTAAGTTAGTTAGTTAGTTAGTCATATAATTAATAAATCTTGAAAAACAAAACAATTACTGATGTACAAAGCCTTGGGCCAATTACAAGAAAACACTTATATACAAGAATATTATACCAGGATCGATAAAAAAATAAGAAAAAAACAATATGTCAAATAGTGAGTTTGTGTGAGTATGTGTATTTGTGTGTTTTTATGTGTCCGTGTGTGTATGCGTTTTTATGTGTTCGTGTGTGTGTTCACATGTGTGGGAAGAAAAATTTCATCGTGCGAGTTTATACGTAAGGGATTTTGTAAACTGAAATTTAAATATAAAATATCGAGATCTTCAAATACAGTTTTTACCGTAGTTTGCTCTCCAATGATTTAAGTGGAAAAGGCGAGGTGCTCTTGTTCGTCTCTGCGGGACATTAAATTGTATTAATTAAATGTAAGAATTATAAATGTTAAATATCAGAAAAAAAAATAAGAGATGTTAATTTGTAAAACCTTAAAAACTTACGCAATTAACGAAGTTGTGAATAAATAAAAATGTTCTAAGGTTTTTACGGCCGTTCAGAATCTTCTGGTTTTAAGTTTTCTAGGATTTTCTGCCGTGTATTAGATATTAATACACCTGCCCGGTCTCTGAGATCCCAAACACTATTCCACACAAAGGTCTACAACACCAACATAGGTTATTTCTCTCCTCTACCTAGAATGCTACACTAGTACAACGAGGTCACGTCATGTAACCCCAACATCGACATATTTCACATGACACAACCTCAGTTTAAGAGAGAAATTATATCGCTCCTGACCGAAAATAGTTAGAGCGTGTAAGACGGATTCTTCGGAAATCAACCTAAACAAAAATTTTATAGCCACAAAGCGCGGGTACACATTTTCTGACTTAGTTGACCTGGGAGCCTACATGCCTATTATGTCGTGCGGAGAATGTGAACTTCGTTCATCTTGTAGTATACTTATATTGTATAATGTATGTTTTATTTTAATGTATTATCGTTAATTGTAGCTGTACCAATCACCTTGTCCTAAATGACTATCCATTAGGGTCACTCTGACCTGTCGATACTTTAATTTTTTTTTTTTTTTTTAATTGTGATATTTTCGTAAAACTGTGACGGCAGTATTCAATCATTGATATAATCGAGCCAAGAGTAACAATTTACATCTTGTTTATTTTCGTTGTTTCATTATAAAACTCACCATGGTTCTGCCACTCCAGAGGTCCAAAGTAAGGCGAGATAGGTCTGGCGTACTCTCAGCCATCTTGTCGTAACTAACGCCAAAAGCACTCTTGATTGAAGTGCCTGAAAATCAGAGAGAAAATAGCTGTACCGCGCAGGACGGAGAGGGCAGGATGAAAAATGACAGTCGGGAATTTATCTACGTATTCTTTTGCTCACCACAAAGTAAAATTATTCTACAAATCGTTTCTGAATATTAAAATAAGCGCAAATTAATTTTACATTCCAGTGCAAATTGATTAATAATATTTTGGCGAATTTCTCCCTTTGTCCTTGATCTAGTCATGTGCGAAAATTCCGTATAAATTCAATGAATATTTCCAAGAAATTAATATAATATAGTTTTGATTAAATTTATTAAATTTTATCTAACTAACTAATCGTCACGGTTCCCCAAGGAAGTATTATTTAATATAATATTATAATGGTTTTAATTGATATAAATTAACTTTGTTAAAACCACTTATTTATTGAAAAAAATTCAACATGTTTCGAAGCCAATGGCTTCTTCGTCAGGATAACAAAAATAATATTTAAAAATCGAAGTATAGATCAAAATATTAAAAATTTATGCATGGAAAATGATAATATAAGGTACCTAATTAACATGAAAATAAATTTAAAAGATAACTATTTGCAAAAAGGACCTGATTATTTATAACATTTTTTTTCAATAAATAAGTGGTTTTAACAAAGTTAATTTATATCAATTATAATTATTTTACCACAAAATAAATTTGCTACATTTGAAGAAGAAGTGATAATGGTTTATTTAGTAATTCGGAGTATTTTTTAGAAATATTATTACAATTTTTTTTTAATAAAGATACGAACACGGATTACGTGTCGCATCAATATATTCTTATCATTTTCAAACTAAGCTAATCGCTTGTGCTATAAAAGTAGGACTAACTTGCTGGTGTCCTGGAACGGGGCTCAAACTACCGAACACCAGAAAAACAAGCGGGCGTCATGACCACTACACTAACAAGCTACTCGTCCTTCCTTCAGGTTGATGTTTTTAACAGGGGAAAAATGTATGCATATTTTCCCAAAAATGTGCAAATACAGATCTTACAAATGAAATATTTCTTGTCGGGAAGTTGGGCTGTATGGCAGTCAGCACGTAGGGAAGTTGGCTGTCAGGCAAACAGCTGTTGGGCGTTCACCCGAAGATTCACAGGAAATGGACCCAAACATATTTAGTTTGGTATCAAATTAGTGAGAATATTGAGTAAGAATGTAAGAAAGCTCAAATGCAAACGATCCATGGAGGGATCCATTCTTGGTATAAGCCTGAGAGACAGAACCAAAGTAATGGATATCAGTTTATCAGGGCATCTTGAAAGACAGGATTCCACAAGATGGACTCCTAGAGTTCTGAAGTGGATTCCTTGGAGAATAAGAGAAGACCTCAAAAGATATGGGCCGACGATATAGGTGCTGTGGGAGGGAAAAAATGGCTACAAAAAAACAAAAAGAGATAGATAAAGGATGAAGAATGAAAAAAAGAAAAACTATTTATACAACAGAATAATTTTACAAAAGAGGTCATTATTGGTCGATTGGAATTTTTTTTAATTCTTCGCAAAACTTTTACTGCAACCAAATATAAACTTACTCCTCTTTTGAGAATGGGTAGATTTGATAGTACACTGAAATTTAAATTTATTTTCACTTACAGTTCTCAAAGGTCAGCTTAACAATGGCTCTTTCGACGGGAGCGACTATCGCCAAGACGGCATTCTCCGTTTCCTTCTTTATGTTACCTTCCACATTGTGCACGGCCAGTGCTGGACCAACAAGGATAAAATAAAGAATACTCAGTTTGGTAGCTACTGACATTTTCTGTGACGAAAACTGCAAAAAAATAATAACTTACCTTTGAAATAAGAAATTCAAATAGCAGAAGAGCCCGATTCAAATTTCAACGAAAATCCTATAAAGATATTTCCCCTTTCAAGCTTTTATTGATTCTGACACGTTAAATAATGTTGAAAGGACGCTAGACGGCGCCCTCCTACGATTCCATAAAAAATTCGAGCACCATCCGCTGAATGGTGCTCGAATTATTTACGGATTTTAAACAAATGGGAAATTTGAAAAAATCCATATTTCGATGTTTCTATATAATAACAAAAAAATATTTACTATGATACAACAAATATGATTATAGTGATAGAGTACCATCTAGTGGATGGTACCCAAATTAATCATGGAATCGTAGGAGGGCACCATCTAGCGCCTTTTGAATATTGTTTAATGAGTCAGAGTAAATCGAAGCTTGAATGGAGAAACAACTCAATAATTTTCTGATCCTTCAGATCCGAGCAAGGGATCAACTATGAATCATTTTCTAAGTAAGTGTGATGAAAGAAAAATAGAAAACTTCTCTTCAGATCCGAACAAAGGATCACTGTGATCTAGGGAAATCGTACACTTTATTTGTAGTGTACGAACTCAGACCAGATCCGTTCAAGGATCAAACAAATAGAAATTATGAAGAAATGGGCTAATATAAAATATTTTAGAAGCTTTGTGAGAAGAAATAGGATATTTTATCATATTTTATTATTATACTATTATATATATGAACAAATAAAAAAAAAGTAAAATTAAAGCTTTGCGTTAGTAGGTACATAGGAAGTTTAATAATGAAAAAGTGAAAATACAACAAACAAATGTTACACCTATTATAGAAATTTTATCTAAATCACTCGTGTATTCATTCAACTGCATATTTAAAAATATTTTTTTATATGTATTTATTCATTCTTCTATACATTTATATTAATTTAAAATAACTACCGTAATTTTTTAACTTTAACTAGGTATATGATCATTTTTCGTAAAAAAGACAAATATGAACAAGTGAGCAACTATAAAATATGTAGATTTTTTTTAATTTGTCCATCCAATTGCACATTTTCAAACATATCAAAGCACAATACATTTTCATACTTCATCTCTTTCATGCAATATAACACAACAAACTGCTTACCAACCTCTATCGAAGTACGCGATCAAAGTGCTCTCGGTTGATATTCAACATTGACAAGTGACATGAATTAGGTTCTAGCGAAATTATGGTTAATATTATCAAATTGCACAATTTACTTCTGTCGTTATGTTTGTACTTGTTGAGTTCAGGGTGACAGAATATAAAAGCCTGAAAATATGTAAGACCTGTGTCGACAACGTTCGATATCGAGACAAGGGCTGACACTACCAGAACTAAAAATCTAAGAATAATTGAGATGAAGACTCTCCGACCCATTGCGGGACTGACAATCCGAGACCGAGTGAGGAATTCCGAAGTACGAAGGACTTGCGACGTCGAGAATATTGTCCGATGGGGAAGATCTAGAAGACGTTACTGGAGAGATCGTGTGGAGAGAGCTGGTTCCGAGAGAGTAGTGAGCGTAGTAGCGAACAAGCTGCCGTCTGGTACCAGACTCCCAGGAAGACCGCGTAAAAGATGGCGAGATAGCTGGACATCTGTATCCCAGGAACAGGCTCCTAGCAATGACAGGACGCAGTTCTAGATGAAGCAGAATAAGAAGAAGAAGATTTGTATGAAAGTAAATTAATGAAATATTGATTACTTTTGATTTCTAATTTTCACGTTTATTGTTATTGATTATGTAAATAAATTTTAAATTAGATTAGTTAGTTGTCTATTATTTGCAGCAAATGGAAAGTAGAAGTCGGTAATATGTTGAGGGGCCGTGTTTATTTATTTACTTATACAGGGTTATTTGGAAAATATTAATAACCTCGCAGGACTATATTCCTCCCTTGATTATGAGTCGAAAATGTTCAAGCTATTATGACCTAATATCAATAGTTAAAGAGATATGCGACATCAAAGTTTGCATTTTTTTTTCAATATTTCTGACTTGTTTTTTGTAAAACGTTGGACTATCATTGCAATAACTCATATCGATTATGAAAAATTCATTCGTTTCAATACACGTTAAATAAAATGATAAAAACCCTGAAAAAATCCGATTGGAATGTTTTTCAATTGGAATTCTAAGGTTTTTATTTTTTTATTTGACTTGTGTTAAAGGGAATGAATTTTTAATATTCTATATGAGTTACTATGATGATAGTTCAACGTTTTACAAAAAATCATTCAGAAATATTGAAAAAAAATGCAAACTTTGATGTCGCCTATCTCCTTAACTATTGATATTAGGTCACAATAGCTTGAACATTTTCTACTCATAATCAAGGGAGAAATATAGTCCTGCGAGGTTATTAATGTTTTCCAAATAACCCTGTATACGCCCATTACAGGCTTTTACATAAAAATATTACATTAAATTCAAAAAGTATATAAACTAAACATGTGAGGTGAATAGCCTTGATTTATAAGACTTTTTTTTATAGCGTTAACTCTGTAGTTGGACATAATTATGAATTTTAATTAATTAAAAACTTTGTATAAACCTTTGTATAAGACTTTACGTCTACCGGATTCGATACCACTGTACGTTTGTCAAGACAGATACGTAATATCTATCCATTACCCATTTTGGTAAACTGTTTAAATATTGAACGGGGGCGTGGCCACACTTAAGGGGGGGAGGTAATTGACAAGTGAACACCCATTTCAGTATGACAGAAAGAGGATAATTATTAACATTAAAATAAAAAAATATAGAGATATCATTCCCAGCTACGTAATTTATGTATACTGTGTCATGGAAAGGACCATAGATGTCTCTAGAATAGTCCCTTCAAATATTTGAAAGAATGCTAATTTCGAAACTATATAACTTTCAAAAAATTTGATATTGTGTGGATGGAATTTGTGAACGTCGCATTGTGTAAAGTAATCACATAACCAACTCATACAGGACATAAGCCCCGGACCACTCTTTGAAGATCTCCATATGCATATCGCATACAAGATAGCTTTGTCTTTGTGACCTCTATAATTTATCTTAATAAATATTAAGTCTATCAATTTCCTTTTATCTGACAAAGTAAAAAAATCATAAATTAATTAAAATATTTTTTATTATTCTTCTTACAATTTATATACAGGGTGTAACAGAGCTAGTCCACAATACTTAACAGGTGGATTCCTGCCTTGATTATGAGTCGAAAATGTTTAAGCAACCATGACCAAATGTTGGAGATATATAATATCAAAGTTTGCATTTTTTTCAATATTTCTGACGTACTTTTTGCCTAAAGTTGAACTTCCATTACAGTAACTTATGTCGATTATGAAAAATTCATTCGCTTTAATACAAGTCGAATAAAATGATAAAAACCTTACAATAATTGAAAAAAAAAATTACAAGGTTTTCATCATTTTATTTTTATAGTTCAATTTTTTGCAAAAAATAAGTCAAAAATATTGAAAAAAAATGCAAAATTTCATATTGCAAATCTCCATAACCATTGACATTAATTAGGTCATGGTTGCTTGAAAATTTTAGACTCATAACATAGGCAGGAATCTACCGGCCAAGTTTATGCTGCTAGCTCTGGTACACTCTATATGATATTGAAACCATTTTTAAAATTTTGAAAGTGGATGAGGCAAATGCGGTGCGCCAGGACAGTCGAGTGTGGCGTTCTATCCTCTCTGGAAAACGGCGCGACGGTTGGTTAGTTAAAATAAAAATTAAAACACGAGAAATTTCACTGCTGCGTTCTCAAACCCATGCATTGCAATTGCTTGCGCATAATTTTGCAATTTACGCAATTGACTGTTTGACAGAAGTCTTTATGTTCATGACCGTTGTTTGTTTTTGCACGCAACCTCTGATCGTTGCTTGGACGATGTGAACTCACTTTAAAGCCATGTATTCACTAGGGGACAAATAGCGCAGCATTCCGCGCGGCATGTCGCATGAACATCTACGTTCATGTTTCGGGGACAATGACGCGGTCATTTGACGTGTAAACACCGGGACTCACATATCTTGTCGCAGAAATATCACCCGATGAGGTTATGATGACAGCTGCGGTATCTATTTACACTTCATCATTTAGCGAAAACGGGGTTCCGCGCAATTCGAAATGTTTTTTTTGGGTCGCAATTTCAAATTAACGAGGTTTTACTGTAGTAAATTGAATATTATTAAAAACAATGTCCTTTTTGCAAATAATTATGGAAATGTCGCCCTATGAGGTTATAATGACAGCTGCGTATCCATGTATGTTAACGAGTTTATCGAAACATAAGAGGAGAAAAAGGTGGTGGATGCGAAATTATTTACTGCAAAGAGAAAGAAGGACGGATATTCTATGCGATCTTCGATCGATATAGCTCGATGAGTTCAAGAACAATTTCGTTTCCCCACATTGTCATCTTGACAGATACAGCGCATGCGTATTCTCTTGTAAACATACCACGTGGTACTGACGCTCCGCGTAATGTCGCAGTGAGCTCGCTCGGGTACCGTGCGCATGGCAACGTTGCCACGGCACGTAGAAATGCCGCGCTATGTTGTGCGCGACGTCGCGGAACAGTGCACGTAGACACTATGCCGCGCGTGCTGTTGAGGGACAATTTGTCCCCTAGTGAATACATGGCTTAAGTTTTCAGATTGCAGACATTTCTCATGGAGCATTTTAGTAGACGAAGCGATTAAGGTTTATGGGTCTCTGGCGTTTCTGCGCGACGATAATATATTTTTTTTACAATAAAAGTGTGCATACGACGTTGTGATAAATCGCCTTTGGCACCACTCCAGTTGGTGACTTAATAATATAATATTAAATCAATTAAGAGTGCTATTTTTTTTATCGTTTATATACAGGGTGTATCAGAGCTAGCAGCAGAAACTTGGCAGGTAGATTCCTGACTGTGTTGTGAGTCTAAAATGTTCATGCAACCATGGTCTAACACCAATAGTTAAGGAGATATGCAATATCAAAGTTTGCATTTATTTTCCAATATTTCTGACTTATTTTTTGCAAAAAGTTGAACTATCATTACAGTATCTTATATCGATTATGAAAAATTCGTTCGCTTCGATACAAGTCGAATAAAATGATAAAAACCTAGCAAAAAAGTCATTTTTTACAAGGTTTTTATCAATTTATTTAATTAAATTAAATTTACTAGCTGTTTGTACCTGGCGTTGCTCGACTTAAGGATTTAATTAAAAATAAATTTGTTTGGGGACACAAAGGTTCCATTGTTTTGAAAGAATCTAATATGTTTCCATTTAATCTAGGCTGGGATGGACAAGATGTCCAGGACGGAATTGTGGCCTATGTATTCCGCCGGGACCTAAATAATAAGAATGCAAAATTTATATTAGATCGGCAAACGGTGTAGATTTGTGCAGAAAATATATCGGGGGAAATTTCTTCTACGTTACCCGCCGGGTCCTAAAATATAAGTATGCAAAATTTAAGTCGAATCGGACAAACGGTGTAGATTTGTATAGAGAACAGACAGACAGACGCATATTGAGTTTTATAGGTATAGACACGCATTACTAATTATTAGTGTTTACTTATACTTTTTCTCCTTATTATCACTGAGTTTTATCTATGTGAAATGAAATGGTATTTCGCGTTTATCGGTACTTGTCCCCAATTCATATCAATTTCTCGAAAAACCTCTTAGTATGATTAATTAGGGAGTGCAATTTTTTTCTGAAGATGATTTGTAGATAACCGTTCTGGTGACCTTCTTAAATCAGATTTATTTTTACTCCCTTT
The DNA here is from genome assembly GCA_016648135.1 of Agrypnia vestita. NCBI lineage: Eukaryota > Metazoa > Arthropoda > Insecta > Trichoptera > Phryganeidae > Agrypnia > Agrypnia vestita. The sequence goes on from JADDOH010009735.1 coordinate 10,258, forward strand.
ATATTAACTCGTGGCGTCTGCTTGCTTGCTTGCCGGCTTGCCGTCGAAAAAACTTTGGATCGATTTTTGACCCTTTTCCCGTGATCCAATCGAGATGAAACTTGGCAAGCAGAGTCGTGGCGACGATCAAGAAGATCTATCAATCTTCGTTAAAAAAAAAAAATAATTATAGTATAATTTCTGATTTTTAGAAATTTGAATGGTTTTTTCAAATTGGAATCATTAGAAAAGTTTGATTAGCAACGGCGGCTCGATAACGTCGCGGAATATTTTCTAAATTTGAATTACTCCGTCGGTATGCATAATAGGTACTTCACTACGTATTTCGAAAATCTAAATTGACTGACAAATGTTTTTAGAATTTAATCTTCAAAGCATGAAGTGTCTTATCAAAGCTCAAAAAATCTGACATTTTAGAAATATATTAAATGACTGTAAGTATAGTGTTATGCTATATGTTTTAATTCGTCTTTAATTGTTGTTATATTTTACAAAGAAAGGGAGTATAATAAAAACTTGGTTTTTATGGGTTACTTTTTTAAATGATTTTATTTCACTCTCTTGTCTTGTTCGTTTGTTGTTTCTGTGGCGGAACCTTATAATTGATTTTTCCTCAATTTCCCGACTAGCCAGGGCTCTGAAATTTTCAACATTTACGTAAAGTGGATGAGTATACATTATTAATTAATTTTCGAGATGATTTAGCCATTATTTCGATTAAAATTTATAATCACGTCACTCACAATAAATTAATAATCACGTCCCTCACAAGCAAGAGCCGCAGAAACAGCTGTAGAACGTACAGATCGAAAATTAGTTTTAAACTTTAAATTTTATTTTGGTACTGCATGAGTGGTGTTAAAAAGTTGATTACGATTGTACGCAAAGAAAGCCTAAGAAAGCGAGTCTTCACATTTTTTTTTATTTAATTTTTTTCACCGAAGAGAATATATTTTTTGCAAAATACAAAACAATTTCAAAATAAAGGAACACTGTTCTGTTCTCGATAAACAAACTATAGAATTGTAAAAAAAATATTGTTTCATTACACATATAGGTATATGTAGATTTTATATACACATAAAAAATGTAAAACCATACAAAAATTATCTAAATCGTTGGTTATTCAAAAAATGTAAAAAAAAACTAACCCATAAAAACCAAGTTTTTATTATTCTCCTTTTCTCATTGAAACAGGTTTTGCGCATACTCCAAGCGTCGTGCTCGAAAATTAAACAATATATAAATCGTTAAAATTTCGAAAAATCTAAAATTATACTATAATTATTTAAAAAATTTAAACGTAAATAGTTAGATCATTTTTATCGTGGCCACGAGCCTGCCTGCAAAGTTTCAGCTCGATTGGATAACGGGAAAAGGATTAAAAATCGTATTTTTTCTCAGATGGAATGAAAATAAGTCAATTTTAAAAAATCCAAGAAGAAAAGTTCTGAAATGCTTTTCAAGTGGTTTCCTCACGATTGATACACAACGCTTTTTCCCCGTCATTTAAAATGCAAATAAAATTTAAATTAAACACTAAACTTAAATATAAAAATAATGAATTAAAAATGATTTATCACAACTAGTAAAAGTAATAATATTTAACATAAAAAGGTTTATTGTAAATTTTAAAACATTATTACTAAATATCTGGAATAGTTTAGTGAAACCCGTGGTATTAATAACTTAAATATTTGTGGAAACTTTAAGGGATCAATTATGGATCAATTAAGGAAGGGATCAACTGACAGAGGGATCAAGTGTCGGGGGACCAATAGTCGTGCACCTTTTCAAGTAGCTATCAAATTTTGCATTGAATATCATAAATAAAAACACATCAACAGAAATATATAATTTATTACCATTTTTAACGACGAATCACATTTAGAATACATTGACATAATTACTATACTTGTTGGAAGATAATCATAATAGGGTGCATTCGCATAATTTTTCACCGTCGAAAAATTACGAAATAATGGTATAAAATTTATTTAAATATTTTGGCTAATAAAAATTGGATTACGATATTTCAAATCCTCGCGGAACTGCATGTCAGACTCATTGTGATATTTCGTTTTCTAATTTTTTTTTTGCATGGTTATGAAATTAAAAATTACGAATGAAAACATTCGTTTGATGTGTTCTAAATTTTTTTAACTTCCTTTCTTTTAACTCGTGGCGTCTGCTTGCTTGCCGGGCGAAAAAACTTTGGATCAATTTTTAAACCTTTTCCCGTGATCCAATCGAGTTGAAACTTGGCAAGTAGACTCGTGGCGACGATCAAGAAGATCTATCAAATTTTCGTTAAAAAAATTAATAATTATTGTATAATTTCGGATTTTAAAATTTTTTATTGGTTTTTTCAAATTGGAATCATTAGAAAAGTTTGATTATGGCGGCCCGATAACGTCGCGGAATATTTTCTAAATTTGAATTACTCCGTCGGTGTGCATAATAGGTACTTCACTACGAACGTCGAAAATCTAAATTGACTGACAAATGTTTTTAGAATTTAATTTTCAAAGTATGAAGTGTCTTATAAAAGCTCAAAACATCTGACATTTTAGAAATATATTAAATTACTGTAAGTTTAGTGTTCTGTTATATGTTTTAATTCGTCTTTAATTGTTGTTATATTTTACAAAGAAAGGGAGTGTAATAAAAACTTGGTTTTTATGGGTTACTTTTTTCAAAATGATATAAATCACTTGTCGTTAGATTCGTTTAAAATCGCACTCATAATATATTCATGTACACTTTTAAGAGTTCGTTCGTTTGATGGCAGTTATACGTGGCATCTTTAGCGGCATCTTCACTAAAACAACGTGTTTATAATTGTGGTCCTCTATAACGAATATGGTGGACTTCCTCTAGTGAACAGGTAGAACTTTCCTCTCTTGCTGGGGTCCGCCCAGTAGCCCATGTGGGCAGTCTCCCCGTCAGAGCAGCCTCCCGAGAGGAAGGTGTCCCAGCCTCCGCACTTGACGCTCAGGAAGGAGGGGCTGGTGATGGACTCGCTGTACAGCTCCCAAGCCCGGCTGTGGCTGCAGGGAGGGACCATGCAATTCGGCTGCTTTTGTCCATCGTTGGGGTAGAAATCGACGTGACCTGGGTGCATAAAAGAAGGGAAATTTAAAACAAGTTTCCATGTTTTTGAATTTGTACTAAGTTAAATATTGGCGCATTCGGGGTAATTTTTTTATTATGTAACGGAAACTACGCTCGCGGCCATATTGAATTCTTGTCAGCCTTCAGATTATGTTTATTTAGGTCGAAAATCGATGAAAAATGAATGTGAACGTTTTTTGAAAAGGAACAATGCGTCAATAACGATGCCATATTGAATTCTTCTCAGCTGAGAGATTCTGTTTTCTCAATGTTTTGATCGCTTTTAAGAAAGTTTTAGTTTGTAGAAGTATAACATCTACCGCGTACATGAGTACAAGCAAGAATTTTTCGATGACTTATTAGTATTTATTTTTTGTACACACAATATGACTAATTTTCATTGCCAGTTAGCGATTTCTTTCAACCAATCATACAAATCAAGTGAAACAATTGAAACAGATTTCTGGTGTACAATGTTACAGTGACAAAACTAGCTTCATGATAAGTAAAAGATGGTTGTGGACAAAGAAGAGTTGATCTATCTATGATGATGTGATATCTATCTCTATAGTATCTTGCGTTGGAACGGGCGCTGGAATGGCCTAAACGGACCACCACAGATTCGACTAATTTCTTATATTTGACATGTATCCTCGTCAGTGTCCAAGGTTTACGATGTTCGAGGTTATTTCTCCTAGACCATAGTCTATATAGTAGATCATAATCTAGGAGAAATTTTTACGTACCCAGAGGATCCTTGATTCCGAGAATGCCGGCGTCCGTGTGTATGACGTCCACGAAGTCGGCATCGGTGCTGTTCAGCTTGAAATCGGGGTGCTCCCTGAAGAAGCACGGCCCCGCGGGGTCCAGGCCGCTGATCCTGCCGATGCTGGTGTTGGTCAGCTGCTGGAAGGTCTTGCCGGCGAAGCCCGCCATGTGCGACCCGAGACTGTGGCCGATTATGTGAATTTTTTTCGGATCTATGCCGCCTGTAAAAAGTTGATTTTACCTATGTTATTACTTAGGATAAGAAATTAGGCGCAGAACTAGAGGATATCATGGATTGTGTAACGATATTAAAATGGCAATGAGCAGGACATGTTGCAAGGCAGGATGCTACAAGATGGCCTCCCAGAGTTCTGAAATGGAGACCTCGGGGGAATAAAAGAGGCATCGGAAAACCTCAAAAGATGGGCCGACGATATAGCCGCTATGGGGAGGAAAGAAATGGCTACAATTAGCAAACAACAAGGAAAGATGGAAGGGTATGGAAGAGGCTTATATCCAGAAGTGGAGAGATGAAGGCTGATGAAAAAGAAGAAGAAGAAGAATTACTAAGGATCTAACATAATATTCCAAGTTCCTTCTTTATATAATGTGTTGGAGAATTTGAAAATATTATATTGTAGTGATATAATATTATATCGAACACATTGATAAAGACTGTCCAAAACCTATTCACCAACTGTAAAACTAAAATTAAAGTCGACAGTGAACTATCGAAAGAAATAATGACGAGTAATGGTATTAGACAGGGAGACAGTCTAAGCCCTTTTCTGCTCAACCTCACAATGGTCAAAATCATCGAAGAGGTGGCTGGCTTAGGACTGGGATACAAATAGGTAACAAAATAATGTATTATGTTACGCAGATGATGCAGTGGTAATGCAGCGATAATAGCAGGGTCTGAAGATGACTTGCAGAGAATGCTGTACAAATTCCACATTGCATCACAAGGGCTTAAAATGTCAATAGCAATCAGCAAAACTATAAGTTTGGCAATACTAAAGCAACCATCAAAATGTAAGCTGAGTATTGATAATGAGCCTGTGGAACAAGTCATGAGCTTCGGATATTTAGGTGTAGAAATCTGTAGCCATAGCGATCTGTATGACGAAGTCCAAGATCAAGTTAACAAAGCATCCACCGTATCAGGGTGTCTCAAGAAGAAATTTGGTCTGGAAAAACAAAAATATGCATATTGAAATTAAGTTCAAAATATAAAAGACATGCTTGCTACCTATTATGACATATACTGTAGAAAGACGGGCTGACACTGTCCGCACCAAAGGACTCCTCAAAACAACTGGATTGAAGGTGCTGAGATCCATTACTGGAAATACACTACGTGACCATGTCCGAAATGAAGACATAAGGAAAACTTGCAAAATGGAGGACATAGCACGATGGAGTAGATCCAGAAGGAGATTCTGGCGGGATTATGTAGAAAGAATGGACGGCGATAGACTGTGCATAAAGCAGCGAATGAAATTCCCTTCGGACGATGCCCACCGGGAAGATCACCGCAAAAATTGAGGGATATCTGGACCTCGTCATCTCAAGAGACTAGCTAGGGCTCTGAAACTTTCAACATTTACGTAAAGTTGGTGACTATATATTTTTAAATCATTTCTGACATGATTTGGTCATTATTTCGATTACAATAAATCACTTTTCATTGTTATTCGAGATTCATCAATATTTGAGAATGAAAGAATGTTT
>JADDOH010009736.1:0-71256 GCA_016648135.1 Agrypnia vestita
GTATCGAGTAGGTATGCGTCATATTCATATATGTACTCGTTTTGCCCAGGCTTTTTAAGGACTGGCTGTGCCCGACTGGCTAACGATTTGAAGGGATGAAATGAATCTTTTGCCTGTGACCTTTTGCTCTTGGATATTATTAGTCTTTAAGTGGTCCAAGGTATGTAAAATTCCTTGGAAATATTGTTAAGAATCCATTTCCCCAATTATCCTACGGTAACTTAGTTTTAACGTTGAGGTGTTTATCTTTCATTTGTTGCCTCCTTTCTCCAAACGTCCATCTTTATAAGAAACTACATCATCAGAATATGATAATAAAGTAAACTGATTGTATTGGATTCTTATTTGAATACAAGTAATAGAAATAAAATCAGTGAAGCGGTTGTTGAATTAGAAGCGAAAGAATAGTGATATTGCTTTAGAAGTGGATGTAATGTTTTTTGTCGTTCCAGTCGGATGTTGCAGAGGTGAGTAATGAAATTCTATGTGAGGATAAGTAATAGGCCGAGAAACAATTAATGTAACACCCCAAATACGATTAAAAAAGCTCGTTTGTCAGTTGAGATATGGATTTGAATATTTTTAACAATGTACTACCAACGTCACCTACCTGTCACCTACCTTTACCAAATTTAAAATTAAATATTAATTTATATATTCTTACTAGAGTATTGTAGCTTAATGCCAGCCAATTTATAACCAACATCTCTTTCGTCTCTCGCTTCTAGATAAACTGGATAACCCCATAATCTGATTTGTGATAAGTGATAGGACATCATAGATGGGGCGTGATGACGAGTATTTATGTACGCGTAAAGTTTCTATGGGAAATATCAAGACAAATCTCATCACGTCAAAATTGACGAAGTGTACAATGCTATATATAATAGTGTTGAAGGTACGATTGTTAAGATAACGCAAACCAATGAGAATTGATTCGCTTATTTATTGTATCATAATTTAATGTTATTAAGAAAACGTTTTTAATCATTTAAAATCTATGGAACCAACTATGCATTGACATCACATCCTTACGAATCATAAGTTTCTTCAAAAACAGACCAAAGCAATTTTATTTTTTTCCATAACCTAGTTCAATCATCCCTAGTCCCATCCATTCTATACTACTCGTCTCAGAGTTAGTTCTGTCACTTTATATACCGGAAATCTATTTAAATTATTCAACTCAATTGTGTGGGTCGGTTGCAGAAATTGCCAACTGGCAATAAACTGCCATTGTAATAATATGTATATAAAAAGTTAATAAATTAAATAATGATTGTTGATTCTCTGCAAACGGCGCTCGCGGATAGTCGTTATTAATTTCTGTTGATGATTTCGTTGGACCCTTCTTCTCACCCATCGAATAGGAATACGTTTGCATAAATAAATTGTCTGTTTCTAACCATACCCTGTGCGGAATTTTCTCGTTTCGGAAACGCCGTTTGACGCTCGGCGCGCTGGCATTATTGGCCAACAATGGCCGCGCAGGAATGCGCACGTTTGGACTTCACGCGAAATATATTATTGTAATTTTCACAAAGGTTTGTGTAAACACGCTCCATGAATAAGGGCAGATCCAGCGGGGGCTTATCGCGGCCCGCTGCAGGATGTCGGATGATGCGCATCTGACACCCGGGCGGGATGCGCAGGGGCTCGAGTGGACATAGGCAAGTGAGGCGGTGCATAAAAATAAGAGCGGCAAATCAAACCCTATATACAATTTGAAATACCTGACATCAATTGTAATGACCAAATTAATTAATCAATTAGAAAGACATACAGAAAAATCTAATTCACGAAAAAATATTAGGTTACTACTGGGATTCGAACCCAGGTCACCTCCTTTCCGGGGCCGGTGCTCTGACCACTAAGCTATAGCAACCCTCTATGTTTCCGTTAATATATCGACCTTATATGTAGTTCTTATTTTTATTAATTGATTAATTTTTATTTTTGTCCATAGAGCAATCCACTTTTTTGATACGGTAGTTGAAATTACTTTGCAATGCCACCGCTAGATGGACGCCATGATTAATTGAATAATTCATTTTTATTTGGACATACATTTATACAACAGATATTATATATTCAAGAACACATTCATATTTATAGTCCGGGGCCGGACAAAAATAAAAATTAATCAATTAATAAAAATAAGAACTACATATAAGGTCGATATATTAACGGAAACATAGAGGGTTGCTATAGCTTAGTGGTCAGAGCACCGGCCCCGGAAAGGAGGTGACCTGGGTTCGAATCCCAGTAGTAACCTAATATTTTTTCGTGAATTAGATTTTTCTGTATGTCTTTCTAATTGATTAATTAATTTGGTCATTACAATTGATGTCAGGTATTTCAAATTGTATATAGGGTTTGATTTGCCGCTCTTATTTTTATGCACCGCCTCACTTGCGTATGTCCACTCGAGCCCCTGCGCATCCCGCCCGGGTGTCCCGCCCGGGTGTCAGATGCGCATCATCCGACATCCTGCAGCGGGCCGCGATAAGCCCCCGCTGGATCTGCCCTTATTCATGGAGCGTGTTTACACAAACCTTTGTGAAAATTACAATAATATATTTCGCGTGAAGTCCAAACGTGCGCATTCCTGCGCGGCCATTGTTGGCCAATAATGCCAGCGCGCCGAGCGTCAAACGGCGTTTCCGAAACGAGAAAATTCCGCACAGGGTATGGTTAGAAACAGACAATTTATTTATGCAAACGTATTCCTATTCGACGGATGAGAAGAAGGGTCGAACGAAATCATCAACAGAAATTAATAACGACTATCCGCGAGCGCCGTTTGCAGAGAATCAACAATCATTATTTAATTTATTAACTTTTTATATACACATTATTACAATGGCAGTTTATTGCCAGTTGGCAATTTCTGCAACCGACCCACACAATTGAGTGGAATAATTAAAATAGATTTCCTGGTATACAAAGTGACAAAACTAACTCTGAGACGAGAGTAGTATAGAATGAATGGGGACTAGGGTGGATTAAACTAGGTTTTGGAAAAAAGTAAAATTGCTTTAGTCTGTTTTTGAAGAAACTTACGATTTGTAAAGATTTGATGTCTATGCATAGTTGGTTCCATAGATTTTAAACGATTAAAAACGTTTTCATAATAACATTAAATTATGATACAATAAATAAGCGAATCAATTCTCATTGGTTTGCGTTATCTTAACAATCGTATCTTCAACGCTATTATATATAGCATTGTACACTTCGTCAATTTTGACGTGATGAGATTTGTCTGGATATTTCCCATAGAAACTTTACGCGTACATAAATACTCGTCATCACGCCATCTATGATGTCCTATCACTTATCACAAATCAGATTATGGGGTTGTCCAGTTTATCTAGAAGCGAGTGACGAAGGAGATGTTGTTTATAAATTGGCTGGCATTAAGCTACAATACTCTAGTAAGAATATATAAATTAATATTTAATTTTAAATTTGATAAAGGTAGGTGACGTTGATAGTACATTGTTAAAAATATTCAAATCCATATCTCAATTGACAAACGAGCTTTTTTAATCGTATTTGGGGTGTTACATTAATTGTTTCTCGGCCTATTACTTATCCTCACATAGAATTTCATTACTCACCTCTGCAACATCCGACTGGAACGACAAAAAACATTACATCCACTTCTAAAGCAATATCACTATTCTTTCGCTTCTAATTCAACAACCGCTTCACTGATTTTATTTCTATTACTTGTATTCAAATAAGAATCCAATACAATCAGTTTACTTTATTATCATATTCTGATGATGTAGTTTCTTATAAAGATGGACGTTTGGAGAAAGGAGGCAACAAATGAAAGATAAACACCTCAACGTTAAAACTAAGTTACCGTAGGATAATTGGGGAAATGGATTCTTAACAATATTTCCAAGGAATTTTACATACCTTGGACCACTTAAAGACTAATAATATCCAAGAGCAAAAGGTCACAGGCAAAAGATTCATTTCATCCCTTCAAATCGTTAGCCAGTCGGGCACAGCCAGTCCTTAAAAAGCCTGGGCAAAACGAGTACATATATGAATATGACGCATACCTACTCGATACAATACGATACGCTATGCTCTGATAACAGCCGAATGTAGCATGGGAATTTTTATACTGAACCAAATCGCTTGGAAGATTTTATTGGTGGACTAAATACACCAGTATGAATGATAAGACCTTGCACATTAGAACGGGGCCCTCCCATTTTCCTGATAATTTGAACTGACTGCAACAAAAAGCCCAAACACGAAAAACAATAGAAATCGTGCGTGATTACTATTACTATTAAAATTTCATACTCATGGGATTTTGCTCATAGGTATAGGGCTTTTGAATATAATTCGTAAGCTCTGGTAAATGGTATCATAAGATCTATGCTAGCTCAACATCGTTAGTTTCTTTGTGATAACCTGGAAGGAATTTCAGATTGGTATCCTGAATAAAGCAACATTCCCTTTATTACTTTACTTATTATAATTCTACTATTAGCTGTTTGATATCACTGTATTATCATATTTTAATTACATTACCCGATACTTACCTTAATATACCTTATATTTTGTATTTTTATTAATGAAATGAGAGAATAAACGTGACATTGAAATCGAGAATATTTCTGTGTAGCATGGATATAATTATATAGATATTAAAATAATGATAAATAATGCATAATTGAATTTTTTCCCTCAATATTATTATATTACCTACCTTTCTTCTAAGTTGGAATGTATATGTATATACATACAGATAAAGTCAATTCCTGTAATTTATCTGTAGAACCTAGTTTTTTTTAAATAAAATAAATATTGTCATTAATATCAGCAAGTCGTTAATGACCCAAAAAGATACATTGTCTTTGTGTGATATTTATTGATAAAATTAAACTTTTTTAATTTTATCAATAAATATCACAATTTTCAGTTGAAAACTTGATTGTCTAAAAACTTTGGATTTTGGTGCGGTCTAGAGACCACAATAAATGAAAACGCTATATATATATATATTCGCAAATGTAGGATCAATTTATAAAAAAAATGTGTGTACTTGATTTGATTTAAAAAAATAAGACGCTTTTGCATCAGAATTAAAAAGTATTTTAGATGCGTGCATGTGTTTACGGATGGAACTTTGATATCTCGTCCGAGTTATTTGTTGTTAAGGAGCGCTATGGAATCAGTTGCTTTATATTACAGCGAACAAAATAAAATTTTAGTTAAAACATAATTGGTCAAAATAGTCTAACCTCTGAAACAAAAAAAATAGAAAAAAACGTATTCTCGCGAATGGAAATAAAGTAAATATTTGGGAAAAATAATTTTAAATTTTATAAAATAACGTTTTGAGACATATTTTTAAATGTTAAAATTAAAAATTAAAAAAAAATATATATATACGGACAGATATTAAATGGATAAAGTTTGAAAATCAATAATATGTAATTACCTACTGCTAAATATATAAATGATATTAAATAATCACTTTCTAAAAATTGTTTAGGTAGGCGATCGCTTAATATTATAATAACAAACTAAAATATAATGCAGGTAATAATAACGTTTATTGGCTGTATAATTAATCCCATATTATGCCTATACCTATACTTATCTGTTGACCATGTTTGTAAAAAAGGTATGTATTTTGTAACGAAATCAAATCGACCAAAAACAATTACTTTAAACGATTTGAAATTCTTTCGTCTCCGAAATCATAAATCTAGGTGAACTATTATTTTTTCCGTTCTAAATTGACCAGGGGTAGTCAATAAGCAGGAGGGATAAACATTTTTTATAACAATCCTTTTTTACAAATGAATTACAAATACAACATAAGTCTTCTTTTCAAAGGATCTAGAAGTTATAAGAAGTATAAATAAGAGATGAACTGATTAAAATACTGTATTAATTAATTTATTCACCTCCAGTGGGTTTCCTCATAATCGAGAATCGTGATACCGTGAAGTTATGACCTGCTGTAGTACTGACATCCTTGGCGATAGTTCAGATAGTCAGATAGCAAGTCTGGATAGTCGGATGGCAGTACGGATAGTCGTAGTCACCACCAGATTCTCCAGGCTATCCATTTTCTCTGTGAGCAATATTCCTCGAATTCTTAGTTACAAAATTTAAGCAATATTGAGCATTGTAATATATATGAAAACAATTGATTTAGATAGATACTATAAAATAGTATTATATAAATTCAATTGTACCACTTTTTTAAGTTATTAAATACCTGATGATGAAAGAGACTGATTCTAAAATAGTGAAAACTTTAGTGTAGTGTAAATTAAAATAAAGTATTTCCCCATAGTAACTGTCATAACAATTAATGATATTGACATGGCGTTGACCTTGGAACCCGCGCACTCCGCACTCGCGTGGAAAATTGTGCCTCGTATAATTTTCATCTGCAAGACATTTATGAAGGTGTATTTGGTGATTTATGATACGCTTAATTAATATTGTTCTGGCCATTATTTATAATTTTTTCATCATAAAAAATGTTTTGTGTAATCGTGCTTTCTTCAAAATGTTGACAAAATATTTATATTTAATACTTTTATGTCATCGCAGGACCGTCTATCGTGGTCAATACTGTCCTGTTAAAAAATAAAAATAATAATACTATATTTAGGATTTGGACACAGGGCCATGGTTAAGATGACGTATAATTAAGAGTGGTAAGGGTTGAAAATCTCTGCAGGTTCGCACGGCTGGACGATAACTGAAAGAAGTCGGAGGCATGATGAAGCTCGTCCAGGCTCTGAGCCGTGGAACAATACCGGCCAAACGATAATGGATGGACGGCCGCTCCGCTCGCCGCTCGCCGCCCCCCTCGCCCAATTCCTTTATAATAATAGGGGTAGCGGGCCCCGGGGCAGGATAGATTACCGGGGCGATGCAAAAAATGGAAACGTTTAAAAAGTTATTTTTACCTGGGAGCGTAGCTCGACTATTCGGGAACCCTCGGATATAGAGTACGTTCCACGTTAAAATACAAATCGTCAAACGTCTAAACTAAATATATCTGTAAAATACAAAAACAATTAGAAGACAAAGATACTTATCTTTAATTTTTGAAAATCAGTACTATCTATATCGGATACTTCTCTCCAATACAGCGCTTTATTAGAACATAATATTATAATACTCATTATTCGCAAAGCGATATTGACATGTTCAGAATGTAAACTGAAATTTAAAAATAACATTTTATTGCAATTAACAAAATATTATCGAAATAATAAAAACAACCTCCTTATGTGAGATATTATACCATTGTGCATTTTAGTCTTACTGGAGTGTGGATCGTGTCTACTTTAAGATACTTTGGGAGTACTCTCTGTCGTTTTATAAAAAAATATTGTGCATCATGCAATACGCATAGCCCAATTCTAATTAATCTTTTATCGGTGACCATATAATTTATATTTATTTTTTGGAAATGGCACATTAGATTGCTACCACCTATCAGTTTTCTTTTGTCCTGTAACTTCTAGTGATTTTCATTATACTTTTTTCTGGAGTTTCTGAGACAGTTTAGCAACAGATTCCAAGCTTCAATACCATATGTAAACATTTAAACAGAGTTGTTCAGGCATTTTGTTTTTAAAGACCATGTTTAATATTTCATACATTCAGGGAAATTACTATTATCTATGATAAAAAAGAATGATCACTCTGATACGTATTTCTTCCTAAATATTTAAACACAAGTCAACATAAATTATGTTAAAATTAACAAGAATATACTTTGTACAAACCGCTAAATTGTTATAATACCAACATGTTTCCAGGCCAATAGTTCACATTGTATCCTAATGAAGGTACCATTGGCCCCGAATCGCGTTGGAATTTCAATAAATTAATGGTTTATACGAAGTATATTCTTGTTAATTGTTCTTGTTAATGTTCCCAAAAGGCATTTTACATTTATTGAAAGAGTAAATTATATAACATTATACTACTGGTATATTTGTAGTGAACGGACTATACTGACCAAGGGTTTATGTAGTTCTTTGAATTGAGTTCGCCCTTACAACTACCGTACTAATGGCGTGGATACGCCTCTGATTGCAAACACTGGGCCGAACAATGCAGGCTTTGTAAATATTTCTTAAGCCCATTTTCTACAGACCGTGTTACAAATTTATCTGTACGTGTAAGAAAGGCGCGTGAAATTGTAAATGCTATCGAATAGTGTAAAAATGTAATAACGTATTAATTTACTATGTGACAGCACTGGTATGAGAGTGTGTATGAAAATTATATAATGAATAAAATTCGAAAATGATTGGGACTAGACCTGATCTGACGGGTAAAGATAAAAGAGAGTGACGAAAATTCAAAAAAAATCATCAATGGGTCATTTTCACATGAGGATGATGGGAAAATAATAAGTAGGTAATATAATTTTTTTATAATTATATTGAATGAGTAAATTATTACCAAGTTAAGTTTGATAAAAAAAACACAATACATAGTTATCGTTATACTTTTGTATTTATACACTAATGTGAAAACAAATTTAAAAGGTAATTCTGTATTTACAAAAAGAATTTGATTATTTATAATATTTAATTTACTATTAATTATTTTTCTAATTTCTAATTCTAACTGTAATCCTATGTTATTTGTATGTGATGTAAAATTTCTGATCCCTTGGAATATCAATTTTTAATGATGTGTTCCCAAAAGATGTTGATAAATCAATAACTAACTAGATATTTTATAAAAAAAAATGATACCTTTTTTTACAAAACAGTTTCACACAAAATATTTTCATTTTTTAAACTTTTCAATGTATTAAAAAAGTTAAATTTTTAGTCAATAAACTTAATAAAATTTGGTAAAAAAGGGAATTAAAGTACAAAAATTAAATTTGAAAGAATAGCAATAAATGAGAAAAAAATATACGTTTAGGTTACGGGAAAAAATGTTTGAAAAACATTATACCTGCACAACGAATAAAGAAACAATCCAAAAGTTTACGACTCATGCTATTCTTTTGCGATTAGATTCGGACTATAATAGAAGGAACCTTCACATTTTATAATTTATTATATAAAATGGGATTTTTGATTACGCGTGCAATTTCCTTTTCTTTTCTCCGTGAAATAAGAATGAGGGGTTCAAAATTAATTGATGCTGAATTTCAACAAAAAAACACGGTCCGGTTACTGCAGGAACGCCTTCTTATGGTCTTTCTCTGTTATTTAACCACGGAAGATAATAAACTCGTGAAGGAAATTACATTGCATTTTTAAAATGCTTCTTTAAAATTGTGGAATGATGCGAATATTGCAATATACAATATATTATGAATTAACGAAATTACCAAAAAGGTGATCGTTTATTATTTATATCTGAAATAATTTTATATAGAAATCAAACTAATTCTAATAATTACATAAGTGTTCTGGTTCTGGTGGAACTATAGGGCAGAAAAATATAAGGTAGAAAAATTAAAACATCATCAAACATAATAATTTCGCTGTGTCCGTCTGTCCGTCCGTTCGCCCATCCGTCCGTCCGTCCGTCCATCTGTCCATCTGTATGTACTCGTAAGATCGTGGAACGTAATGTCGTTCGGATTCACGGCTAAAAAATAAATTAAACGGCCGGAGATGGGGCTTGAACCCCGGCCAGCAAACCCGAACCCGAAGATGCGAACCAATGTTCCGTAATTTTTGACGGGTTGCAGCTAGTTTTCTAATAAAATATCTATATTTTTTAATCCGTAAGCAAAATTACAACTAAATTGTCCATGAAATGGAATAGCATTAAATTATGTACCTATTTAGAACATACATATATTTATATAATCACTTTACCTTCCAATGATCTTTTCTAGGATGGCAAAATTGTTTTTTAAATTTATTATTTATTTTTCTTCATTGCCGAACCCAAATATTTGATAGCAACATCAAATTTCTTTTTAATTAGTAATGTAACATTATATACAACGTTTTAAACGTCCCAACTTTCTATATAACTAAATACTAACGACAACCATCGGCACTATACAACAGTTATATCTTAGTTACCAAACATCGGTGCAATCTTATATAAATCCCAAATAAAACTGTACCAAAAATAACCGGTTAAAATAACGGTTTGACTAAAATAAATACAAACACTAAAAACAAAAACTTTATTATATCACGAAATATATGTATATTTCTAAAATAATATAAAAAAAAGAGAACCATAAGATGACATTAATAGATGACATATTACTCAAAATCAATACTGCAGGCCGTCCATATAACTTAATAGTAAACAAAATTCTTCGGTTCCTGTCTTCTTTACCTAACCATTTATTACTTTCACGCCTTGTGAGAAGTGGTTGGAGCCGACAGTCGTGTTCCTGGAAGACCCAATAGCCATCGCCCCGGACAGAGGACACACGAGCAAGAATGAAAAACCGCAAGCAGGGTTGACAGTCATTACTATTCTCATGTACCGTGACCATTCGCAATAGCTTAGCGATTATGTATAAATTGCTATTACATAATATGTATAACATTCGCGATAGCTTAGCGATTGTGTATAAATTGCTATTACAATAGTGACGTTAGATTTAATAGCGTTGGAACCGATCTTGCTTCCATATCAATATTTGAAGTCATTTGAAATAATATGGTTTATTTTTTAATAACAACTTTACACAGAAGTACAGAACTACTTCTGATAAGGTTTCTTTTAAATAATGGACTATGCTAAATAGCAAGGCTCCAATTTTATATCCAAATTTTGTGAAATATATTAAATAAATTTACGGTAAAAATTTGTTTTCCAGGTCTCAAATGATCGAATAAAAAGAAATTAATTTTTCTATTCTTATAAATATAAACATTTTAAAATCCACATATGATATATTTTTATGTACATATTAAGAGATGTTATATAACAATTCCATATGTTTAAATGAAAAATGGAGAGATGTACGAACGTATGAAAAATATATGATCAAGAATAACAAACATTCAATCAAAAATAATTAAATAGTGGTATCATACCATGAAGATATATAAGTACATTCCATTCAAATTATTAAATAAAGACTGCAGCCGGTAATATCTCTTAAAAAAAGAAAATTATGGAAACACTGCTCCATATTTCCTCCGTAAAACAGCACATTACCAAAGATATTCAAAAATGCAAAGTGTAGCAGACAATTTCAAATAGACTATTTAAAAATAAAACATAATGGGAAATATGTACATGAATTGGTGCGACAACCCTGGTGCTTTAAAACTAACAGTCACGGTCCGTTTGTCCATTTCTCATACGGGATCTATGTTTATATTTTTGGTACAGTCATCATTGTCAAACAATGGCGTCTATTGCCGCCAATACCCAAAAAATACCTCCCTCTCATTTCTGAAGGCAACTTTTCTACTTTAGGTCATTTTTTTCTTTTTTTCATTTTGTTCGCCCAAACCCGAAACACATACCACAATGGTAATGCAACCGTCAAAAATATAATAATTTGTCATGACACGCCGAAAGGGTTGTTAAGGAGCTAGGGCTTATCTTTTGGTTGGTCGGTTATGTTAAAAGATCTCACTCTGGTACCACAATTTTAAATAATGTACTTGCACGTAATACGCAATATTCAGTTCAGAGCAGAAATAGCGGCATTTTTGGGTACGTGACATATTGTATAGCTTACATTTTTTACACTGAAGTAAACAAACGTAAAGTACGAGAGAAAAACAATAGATGGTATGATATGAAAAAGATAAATTTAAAATACGTGGTAAAATAATTATTAATTTTTTTTTAAAGAAAAAAATAGAGTGAAAAATAAGAAATCTATATACACTCTTAAATGATTCAATTATTTATTATTTTTATTATACAAATTGACGTCAGTTTAAGGAAAACTAATAAAATCTCCTTTTTTGTAATAAAACATTATGCACCGTTTAGTTAATTTATTTATAGTAAAAATTTTACGACAACTAAGGTAAACAAATAAAATAGTCAAAAGGCTATAGGAATAGATACAAAACCCGCAAAATTTACAGAGACATCAACGAGTTTCTTGACAAATCAATCGTCTTGCTTGGGTAGCCTAGTAGGTACATTCACAGAAACAGACGACACGTGAATAGAAGCATCATAACACTAATCAAGATAGTCGCTTAATAGGGTGCCATATGAACAAAAGGTGGACAATTTACGGCTTACTTTAGGCGACTGATTGCTTCCTTGAATAAGGGACACAATAACAAACTTATTTGCTTTAAGTAGACGTGTCTCTAGGCCCGTGGTGGTACCGAGATAAGACCTAATTTATTGGCGATCAAATACCCGATTACAAGTCTCACCTGGCGTCTCATCGGGACGAGTCTTCGTGCATTTTACGGCCGTGACACCATACGGGCGTCCGTTCCACGCTGTGACCAGCTTATATGTGTACTTTATTTTTTGTTTATTTGTTTTTATTTTAGCCAGATAATGTGTAACACAGCGTGCGGTGGAGCCAGCACCGGCGGTGGAACAATGTGGACGCTGTGATAGGCGACCGCAAAAAAAACATTCAGCATTTAGTAGTGAAAAAATAATGCATTAATAAAAATTTAGCAATTCACAAATTACAATTTCAAATATGTACGTTATTCGCTGTGAAAAAATACTTTTTTCAGTACAGGTGCCATTAGAAAAATACTATCACAAATTTTAAAGTCAAACTATCAAGTATTATAAATTCTGCAGATTTCTTTGATCGAAATTTGAAAAAATTGATAGCAAGCAACTTCGTTGGTATTCGAGTAAGTGATAGCATTCGAGAAGGAGGAAAGTAAGACGACATGTAAAAATACTATGAGGCAATGAATGTTCGGAAAAAGTAGATGAGTTTGTGTATTTGGGAAGAATTTTCGATACTGGGAAGGGAAGGCTGAGAAAGATATCGAGAAGCAGGTGACTGCATGGAATAAGGTAAACGGCGCTTTGCATTGCGATAATTTCTAGTAGAAATATGTCTTGAGACAAGACTAGCGGTACACAATGGAAATCAGGTACCAAGCCTGATGTATGGAAGTGAAGCTTGGTGCTGGCAGAGGAGAAACGAAAGTAGACTGCATTCAATGGAAATGAGATCGTTTGTGCTAAAAATCCATTTATGATAGAATGAAGAAATTATAAAATAATGTAAAGCTAATCTTAACATAGTTAATAGAATTAAAAAAGAGTAGCTCAAGTGGTTTGGGCATATAGAACGAATGAACGAGGAAAGAATTGTACGATACTTATTCGACTTAAATTTTGACGGCCTCAAAAAGCGAAAGCAACCGCGGAAGACGTTGAACGACCAGATTAATCAGACTCTAGAAGATGGTCCTGTTAGGAGCCTCAATAATCGTTGAGCTTGCATGCGAATATGTATGAATGTGGATGAGGCGAGAGTTGTGTGTCAGGACTGACCTCTCTGCCTATCCCCCATGAAGAAATGGCATGACGGCAAATTAGCAAGCAAATGAAGGAAGTATACGCAGAATATCAGTAGCACAGAAATATTTTCTCGCAAAGTAGCAAACATTTCAAACATTTGGAGCTGATGCTCAAAAGCTTGCACACCCCGTGACTAAAAACTATTAATGCCACCTCGCAAATCTACACCAGCAGCATGATTTCTAACGTAATTCTTCACGATCTGTTAAAGTTATTATGGGTTCTAAAACCAAAAGTTAGTACATATATATATATAAGCCACAGATTCAATGTAAAATATAAAAACAACAAATATTTTTATAAATTGTGATCTTTTTCTATTTCTGCATCATCCGAGCTGGAGCTATGTGTTAACCCCTATCAATAAAGGGTGAGTCGGGGGTGTTTCGCTTCACGGGTGGTTTATGGTCTCCATCCCTCACATCGGGCGGTCACACACAGACGGTGCCTGATGAATTTGTAGGTCTGACATATCGCAAGATGGTGTAAGATATTCGGATAAAATATCGTCTGCCGCGCAAGGTGTACAATATAATGAACACGTCATTCTAATATGTGGTCTGTTTAAAGTCAGCTCTAGGAAAAAAAAACATTGTGATGGTACATGTGTCATTTTTAGTGAAATATCAGTAATAAATTTAATTTAATTTGTAAATTTTATATAAAATTATATAAAATAGGTCTAACCAACATAACATCACGTAATTTCTCCGCGAGAATTTACAGAGAAGATGAAACATTTTTGTCTTAAAACAAAACTCTCGTTCACACAATTTCTCTTGCAAATTCGTCAATTGTTGTTGTTGTATTTGAATTAAAAATAATTGCATTCAAGGGGCCATTCTCTATATTCGTTAAATTCACCTTTCTTTCTATCGGGCACGCTCTCTAAATATATAAACTCACCTTACTCCAAACATTCATTACCTTTACGATATTTCACACGTTGTCTAACTTTCTTAGCTCCATGTGAGAACACGTAATTAATATTTTTATATGAAACAAAAACCTAACATTAAGCATAACAGTTAAGTTTTTTCTTGTTAACTAAACCTCGAAATGGTGTATAATAAACCAGTAAATTAAAATGTCAACGAACTTCTAGAATGAACAGCTGTATATTTATTTAGGCATTATTTGTTGGTTGTGCTTAGCTGAGCGATAAATGCTTTCACGGTAGTATTTCAAGTAATTTTATCACGGTTGTTAGCGTTTTATCACGAAATTAGCATTTTATTATTGTTATGGGTACCTGCTACTAATATATGGATTATTCAGATTCATCCACAAACAACTTCGATTTACTGCATCCTGGTGAATCAGACACCGAGGAACTTCATAAGCAAGTAGTGAATTTTAAGGCAAAGTAGTGAAGAATTATAGAAAATATACATAGTTTTAAAATTATCACTATAGGTAATGAGCAATGGCGTGCAGCACACAAGCAAAAAAGCTGTGCATTAGTAAAGATTCTGGGAAACAAATATATTTTCTTTACTTGTCATTTGTTTATTACATAAATATCATATGAGAATAACTACCAAAGAACAGATTTTTACCTAGTGTGGCAGTTATTAGTAACTTGTATTAACAAATGTAAATAAACAATAAAATAAACAAATAAACAAACAATTAAAAAACAAAATTAAATAATCTTTATCTTAAGAAAAAGTTGATTTAAAATTCTAGCCGTAATCGTCCTACGGCTAGAAGTTTTATTTCCGACTTTTCTGTGCGATCTTCATGTCAATTTTTCACTTATTTCGCCCAATATTTCGTTCCATAGATATAGTGAAGTCGAGAAAAAAATCGTGTATTTTTAAGGCTGCGAGTTTTGTGTAATAGACAAGTAAATTTAGAGTGCTTCTTCGAAAAGTTCTATGCCAGGTGAGAACTACGCGCACGTAATTGCAGAAATGTTACAAATTCTACCCAAAACTTTCGGTGTAAATTCTATGTCTTTTCTATGGTGAATGTAAATACAATACAAATACCATCTGTCATATCATAACATATAGTGATATCATAAAATGTTTGATTTATTTACCCTTATAGGCATATGCGTATATATATATATATATATATTTTTTATTTTTTTTAATATACCTAGGTACATAGTCGGTCACAGTATAACCTAAGTTTATACCCACTGCACGCCACTGGTAATGAGTATTGAATGGATAAGATAATTATGTACCTACTATTCGTTTATAATTTCAGACAAACTGTGTATATGGTAAAGTAATGAACCAAACTAAAAAATGTATCACTCCAAAGTATCAAACCAAACTAAATCACAAAAGGAAAATTCTTATTTTAGAGAAAACAGAAATGCTACAGAAATATATTTACAATAATTAACTAATTAACTAAATGGAATGACATATTAATTACAAAATATTGTTTTAAAAAAGGTTTAGTCATAATATTGAATACATATAACACTAAAACCACATTATCATTTTTACATAAATTGAGAATGTTAGAATTTATAGCTTATAATTACCTACTTATTAATTATTTTTTATTTATTTATTACTTCTGTTATACGTGTTTTTCACACAATTTTTATTTTTAAGATACTTACGTTGAATTGTTTAATATAAGGTATGCTTTATAATTTAATAATTATTTTTCTTATACTTTTATTCATTTCAAACGATCTGGATAATTTTAGGACAAGGCACCATACAATGAAACATGTTTGAATGTCAAGTAAATGCAAATAAATAATTTATTTTGCCGTATTCCGAAGGTATGTTATACCTATAAATATAACAGTTTCCAGTCGACTAAAATTGACCTCTATATACTCGTATTTTATGCCTATAGTTATCTAGTATTTGAAAACTATTTAATATAGCATTATAAAACTGTAATAACTTTTCTTCTTTCTCTTCTCCCATTTTCCATTTCATTTAGGGTCGGCTTTCCTTACTCTTTTTTTTCACGATTCCCTATTCTGGGCCATCGCTTCGTCCAATTGGATATTCTTCAGGTCTCTCTCCACACTACTCCACGTGGCGCTGGGTCGACCTCTACCTCCTTTGGTTTCTTCTATTTTGAGTACGGTGTGCACTGCATTATCTGCATGCCTTAATACATGGCCATACCATTTCAGTCGCGATTCCTTCACAGTAACAGGAGCCACTCTAAAACTCCCCCCGATATGCTCATTTCTCACTCTGCCACGCCTCGTTGTACTCCCAGACCATCTGAGGATCTTCATTTCAGAGGTATGGAGTTTTTACTCGTGCACCTTCTTTACGGCCTAGCATTCTGAGCTGTAGATCATTGCAGATCTTACTGTAGTTTGGTATACAAAAGCATTAGTCCTCACAGGTACACATAAAACTCCAGTGAAAAATCTCCATTTCTGCCATGCTACACGGATTCTGTGGGTAACGTTAGCGTCAACGTTTGCATCAGCTGTGATTATTGAGCCTAAATACTTAAACTCTTTCACTTCAGGCAGTTTCGCCCTATCGATGTGTATAGGCTGATCTATTTTTATTTTGTTACTGTATATGCACTTCATGTATTCCGTTATGCTTCTGCTAATGCGTAGACCATGACATTCTAAAGTCGCCACCCAAAGTTATGTAGTGTTCTGTAACTCCTTTTGTGTTTTAGCTGCTATCGCCACGTCGCGTCGTCCGCATATAGCAGGTTCCAGGGTAGTTCATATTGAAAGTCTTTAGTAAGATAGTCCATAACGAAAGAGGAATGGACTGAGCGCTGACCCCTGGTTTCCCCTGCGTTCACCTCAAATAATTGACTTATCCCTGCTTTGCTTTTAACCTGAGTGCTGATGTTGCTGTACAGATTCTTTATAAGTGTTATCGTGTATCGCTCGGGTATATTTTGTGTCCTAAGAGACTGCCTTGCGCCCTAAGAGATAAATATTAAAAATCAAAATTGGCGTAGCTACCGCCTGAACAGGGACAGGGTGAACTCCAGGGTGCTGGACAACTGTTCCCGAGTGTTGACAACTGAAGAGCTGATTGCCCGACAGCTGATTGCCTGACAAGCCATCTTCCAGAAAAAATAAATTTAATTTATAAGACACGCTTCTTCATTAACAGCAAACTAATTTTGTGGTTACATTATTTATATAAATCAAAGTAAAACACTTTGTATAAAATCACTATTTAAATAGCTTAGTTTCTCTTAAAAAAAAAACAAAAAATAGATAAATTAAGTTCTAATAATATAATATAAATACAGTTTTAAATTGATCAGTTTGATGTTTTTAAAACGAGGGGAAATTACGCATATTTTCGCAAAATTATGCAAATGCAGGTCTTAAAAATGAAAAAAAATATATCGGGAAGTTGAGCGGCCAACTCGGGCAGATGGCTTTCGGGAAATCAGCTTGTCGTGTAGCCGACATGTCAGAACAACATGAAAAATCGCACCAAAGCCTTTGAACATCCAAACAGATAAACCCAGTTTTAGGAAAGCACGATATAGAAGTAACGGCTCTGTAATTTACAATTATATTTTTTAAGGCACATAGACGATTACCTGGTAATGTATGAATTACAATATATTTAAACATTTATTTAAAACTATACTATTAGGAAACTAATTTCATGACATATCAATATTTTAATGCTAAAAAGAGATGTTAGAATACACAAGTATTGTATCAAAACGAGCTATACTGAGGTCGAAAAGCCGATTTAGTATAATTTCGAAATAATTTTTTGCTACCTATTTTGAATTTTTTTTCCTAGATTATGAATGAGAGAAAATAATAATAACAACACTCTCGTTTTTTTAATAGATGAATGTACACGGAAAACATGTTGAAATAATAATATTCTTACTATTTGCAATATCAGCTGCAAGCTTTTGATGTGAAAATAAAACTAACTTTCTGTTCTCCTGGAACAAGGCTCTAATCCCGACCGGTCTTAACCCTAAAAATTTTTACTAATTAATAATTATCATAAAATTTTGTTATATGGTATTTTAACGTAACACTTTTAACTATATGTTAGGGTCATTTACGACGTGTCGATAATCTTTATGAAAAGAAATAATATTAAATAAGTATACTGAAATAATATTAAATAAGTAGAAAGAGAGGGCGACCACGGAAGACGTGGCATGACCAGATTAACCAGATATTGGAAGATGGTCCTGTTAGAAGCCTGAACAACCGCATGCGAAGATGTATGAATATAGACGAAGCGAAAGTTGTATGTCAGGACAGAAGAGTATGACGCTCTATCCTCTCTGCCTACCCCCACGGGGAAACGGCGTGATGGTAAATTAGTTAGTTAGTTATGAATATAAATAGTGCCTCGTAGCTAATAGCAAAAATTTCAGGAGTCTTCTACATTCAATGTTGAATACAAAATATTTACACTTTGGGAGAAATGTCTGGTAATGGGCGAAACAGTTAGGAGAGATATGCGACATCCAAGTTTTTCAATATTTTTACTGATTTTCTGCAAAACTTTGGATTATCACTAAAGTTACTTATGTGGAATATTAAAATTCATTTCTTTTAAGTCAAATAAAAAATTTTAAATTTCTTAAAGTTTACAAACATTTTATTTGCGAATGTGTGATTTTTTAAAATATAAAAAATGAAGACACATTTGACATCCGAAATTGTACTAACGGATTCTCCCGAGACGAAATTCTCTAGCACGTTGATGTAAATTTAACGATCCCAATAATAATCTGCAGACTCTCGAGGCAATGGCCGCCTTCGTCCGAATTGGCTATGCCTTCGTATTGTTGTATAGTTGCGTTTAAAAAGTTCGCCTCTGCTTATAAGAGGAAATATTTTCAATTCAGCACGGTACAAAGGATTTTTATCGCTTCCTGGTAAATACAAAATGCATGCCATCCCCCTCCCGCACGAACAACAACTATGAATAAACCTTTACAAACCTGGCAAACGAACGGAATAAGACAGTGGCATTGTTGGTATAAAAAAAGTCTTCGGCAAAATAACAATAAACACGGCTTATTATACGTGAAATCTCCATTCTTCTCAAACAAAGTGCGGATTATTAGCAACAAACGGGACAATGTATAAACGGACAAATCTTAAAATTTATTTTTCAAAACATATTTGTCTAATTTCAAAATAAGAAAACACAGTTTTGAACGAATATATTGATAGGTATACGGAAGAATGTTAAGCAACAAAAAAGGGTTTAATTCTTTTTAAATTTTTGCTAATATTTAAAAAATATATACGTATTCCTTATACCTATATTGTAAAATATACATTAAAAACAATAAATAAGGGTTTGCATGAGATTTTTTTAAAAACACAATATTACACATATGTATATACAATAAAACAAATGTGATTAATTTTAGTACAAAAAATTAAAACTGTATACCAACTTGCTTGACAATTTTATATCACAGTCTACAAGCGGAACAGCTAAGATGCCACGTTAGCTATTCCGTTAGTAGCGAGCACTGGCTCAGCTTATGAGAAGTATCAAAAATGAAACTCAGATCCGGAGAATTTCTAAGTGGTTATAAAGGTATTGATCCTGGTCGATTCGGTGAGGTGAAAAAATGGTAAAAGACAAAGTTTTTCCGTTTTTTCAAAACAAAATTGTTTAAAGAAAATGCTGCGAT
This sequence comes from Agrypnia vestita, assembly GCA_016648135.1. Lineage (NCBI taxonomy): Eukaryota > Metazoa > Arthropoda > Insecta > Trichoptera > Phryganeidae > Agrypnia > Agrypnia vestita. Next base: position 20,113 of record JADDOH010009736.1, read on the forward strand.
TCCTATTATTTTATGTTTATTGTAAAATTTATTAGCTATGTATAAATAAATGTTTACATTTAAAATTTATACAAATAAACTTTGTTTACACCATTTTTTTATTGAAAAAAAAAGCTGATTTTTTTCAATTAAAAAGTGGTGTGAATAAAGTTTATTTCTATAAATTATAATTATAATGTCACCACAAAATAATTTTGCTGTGTTTGAAGAAGAAGATTTTACATTTGTTTGTAGCTAATAGAAAGTTCGCATATTCGTCAAATTTAAAGACATTTTATTGTATGCCTTCGGTGCAAGACATGCACAATGCCTCTGTCCAATTTTTATGTCAAAAAAACAGGAAAGGAAATTTGAAAAAAAGCAACACCGCCATAATATTTATTGTTAGAGACGACGAGTCTGGAGATTGGCAAGAAGCAGCGGTGTAGGTAGGCGAGACCGCCCCGCGCGGCCCACGGTTGTGGAGAGGCATCCGACCAACGGCGTAACAATCATAACCTTTCGTGTGCTTTCATTGTGAAAATATCTCATCTCGTAAAATATGACGGGGCCATTGTGAGCCTTCAATTGAATCGGCACAAAAAATCGGGAGGCTCGGGTGCATTTCAATTATTATTGACGCATGTTAGTTTAAGAAAACAGAGAGGAGAATTCCTCGCCGGGCAGGAGCAATGGCAAGATCAACATTCGATATTTTATAATGGGAACGTTTCACGGTGGATTATTTGTTGAAATAACATCCATCCGACGAGCAGGCATTAACTGAAGAAGCGGAGAACAATGGGGGTGCGCCCGGTATTCTTAGCTGCGCAGTAAATAAAATATTATATTTTATAGGAGCGTGGCAAATTATTTCAGCTGTATACACTGCCGCTGCCTTATCCCTTAAAGTACCGCGGTAAAGAAATTCTAGAACGCGCGCATACAAGGTATATTATTAGACATGTGATATTGGATGAAAAAATATTATTAAGCCTGGTCGTTTTATTAAAATAATACAATTTATGGGAGCATGGCAAATTATTTCAGCTGTTTACACTGCCGCTACTTACATATATGGCATAAAGTTCCGCGTTTACTCAAGAAAATTCTAAAACGCATGCACACAAAGTATATTATTACAGATGTGATCTTGGAAGAATAAATTGTATCAAGGATATTTTAGCTGCCGCTGCTTGTAATCCACAAAGCAGTGTTTGCTTAGAGGAAAAACGCACAATAAATAGCGAATTATCAGAGAAGGCCTGCTAATAATAAGTAAAACTTGTCATCGTTATTAAAAAAAGTGACCAAAAAATGCTGAAAGAATGATAAATTGCAAGTTTATATAACGAAGTTACGAGATGAGTTATTCTTGACAGATTATATATTTATAATAAATCTATACTTTTACTAATACGCTTTATAACACCGACATTTTTAATATTTGTCTATCGGTTTTGTTAAGTGTAGAGTAAACTCTCGATTTTACGGACGTAGAATTTAATGGACGAAATTTCCGGTCGGTATGTGAAAACTAACACCGCGTTAACTTTTAAACCAAAATTTGCTTAAAATTAAATAAACAGGATTTTGTGGTTATTAATTAAGTTATTTAAAAAAATAGCGAATAAGTCGGATGTTGGAACAAACAAATTAATATACAGAACGGTTAAAGCGCCTAGACTAAATAATTGGTATTTTTTTAAATTCGCCAAACACTACGTTAAATTTAAAACTAAAATATGATTATAATTAAATAAACAGGATATTTTTGGTTATTATTATCTAAGTTATTAAAAAAATAGCTAATAAGTCGAATGTTGGAACAAACAAATTACAATACAGCGCAGTTAAAGCAGGTAGACTAAATATTTTTTTTAAATTCCCCAAACACCGCGTTAACTTTTAAACCTACATTTGCTTATAATTAAATAAACAGGATATTTTTGGTTATTGGAACAAACAAATTACAATACAGCACGGTTAAAGCACGTAGTAGACTAAATAATTTGTATTTTTTTTAAATTCGCCAAACACCGCGTTAATTTTTAAATCAACATTTGCTCATAATTAAATAAACAGGATATTTTCGGTTATTAATTAAGTTATTAAAAAAATAGAGAATAAGTCGGATGATGGAACAAATTATAATACAGCACGGTTAAAACAGGGAGTAGACTAAATAATTTGTATTTTTTTAAATTCGCCAAACACTGCGTTAACTTTAAAACCTACATTTGCTTATACTTAAACAAACAGGATATTTTTGGTTAATGATTAAGTTATTAAAAAAAATAGCGAATATTGGAACAAACAAATTACAATACAACACGGTTAAAGCAGGTAGACTAAATATATATTTTTTTAATTGGCCAAATATTAGCAATTCATTCGGAATACACACATTAATATTAGGTCCTTACATATGAAATTGGCGTTTAGTATGGGAGGAACATAAAGCCGATTTTTTTTTATTATAATATATTTATTTAAACAAAGTATGTACCATTGCTATCTATGTACTTTTGCCATCTCATAGGTAGTTCATCGATCCCTTTACTAAAAAAACCATTCGGACGGGAATCAATAAAATCTTGAAGGCGGTTTGGACTGCCCCATCGAAGTTGAATTTTTTCCTTTACAAGAAGTTATCCAAATTTGGAAAAAAATGGTAATCTGTTGGGGCAAGGTCCGGAGAGTACGGTGGATGTCTTAAACATTCCAATTGAAGCTCCTCTATTTTGGTAGCCGTCTGTTGTGCAGTGTGTGGTCTAGCGTTATCATGAAGCAGCAGTGGCCTAGAGCGATTAACCAGCCTCGGTTGTTTAGCAGCTAGCTTTCCATCATGGTTTGCAGTTGCTGACAATAGACATCTGCCGTAATCGTCTGGCCAGATTTAAGAAAGCTGTAGTGAACGACACCAGCACTAGTCCACCAAACGCTCACAAGTAACTTTTTTGGAGTCAATTTTCGCTTGGGGCATGGTTTGGCTGGTTCGGCAGGGTTCAGCCATTGCGATGAGCGCTTCCGATTATCGTACAGGATCCACTTTTCATCACAGGTAATGATTCGATTTAAAATCCCTTCATTATTGTGCCGGTTGAGTAATGCAACGCAGCAGTCAACGCGCGTTTGTTGATTTGCTTCACTCAATTCGTGAGGTACCCACCTTTCAAGCTTTTTCACCTTACCAATTTGCTTCAAGTGGATTAAAACAGTTTTATCACTAACACCGCAGCCTGCAGCTAACTCGGATGTGGTTTGCGATGGATCCGCTTCCACAATAGCCTTCAATTCTTCATTATCAACTTTGGTCTCCGGCCGTCCACGGGGCTTGTTCTGCAGGTCGAAATTTCCAGAACGAAAACGTTGGAACTAAAAACGCACTGTTTTTTCTTTTGCGGCACCGTCACCATACACATCATTAATCCTTCGAGCCGTCTCTGCAGCACTGGTGCCATGGTGGAACTCGTAATCGTAAATAACATGATATTTCAAGTTTTTCATTTTGTAAACTGAGTGACGCAAAGAAAAAAACAATTGAGGTAAAAACAAATGAATTATAATTTTCAAAACACAATTACATGAGTAAATATCTGTATAAATTTGGATTTGGAATTCCCAACCAAAGAGAAGATGTTTGAGATCAAATTTGCCAGTACGGCAAAACCCCAATTTCATATGTAAAGACCTAATATAATACAAGATTCAAAATTAAAATACCACCATTATTTACTTGGACGTCCTCGTCATTATTCACTATACTTAGATTCAACTAAATCCCAATACGTACAATAGTCCAAAACTTTATATGAGAATTAAAATAAAATTACTTTATTTCTAAACATGTGTGTCTTTAAGATTACCATAGTTTCAATCTAGACCAAATACCATAAACAAACTGGTGGGTAGCCAGTCCAACAAAGCATCGATGACTGTACACACAAAAGGTGGATCCTTTTTTAACAATCATGTATTTTCAACGCTTCAAATTCCATCTCTCGATCCGCCGACGTAATGTACCTCCACTTCTTCACTCGTTTGAATGATTCCATGTACTCATCCTCGGAACCCTCAAACCACTCGGCGGAGATGTCTCGGGAGGAGTCCCGCGCCACTTGGAGCAATTAGGGGGTAAATTACAGGACACCACCACTTGTGGCTTCAAGAGGCCGCGGGCATCGAGAGTGATCCTTCACGAGCAAAGAAAGAGCACAATTCAATTGAAGATAAATTCAGGAGTATTGAATAATACGATTGATTCGAATGACATTTTTAAACAAAATGTAGGCATATGAGCATGAACATGTGTTATTTAAATATTTATAGGTACTACATACATTTAATCATAGTATAAACGGCTTTTATTAATATTTTCCGAAAGTCTTCGATTTTAATAAATATACTTGAGTGATTAAAATCGAATTAAATTATAAATGAAATTTTATTTTAGACACTTACTGTACGGACGCAAAGGAAAATTTAAACAGAAGATTAATTCGATTAAAAAAATTGATTTTATGATCGATATCAAATTTTGTTTACTACCGAAAAACAAAACTATATATTCTTACAGATGAAAAAAAGTAGGAGGGCATTGCCTGATAAAAAATTAATAATTGTATAAAATGTAGAACATTATACTATTACTAACTAAAAAAATATTATGTAAGCAATAGGCTAAAAAAATAAAAAAATTCAAAATATAAAGACGATTACATATTTATATATATTTTATATCGTTTTTTAATAATCGATGGTTTAAGTATTTAATTTGGAGAGAAAATAAAGTGAAGCAAATCAGAAAACCATCAGTAAATATTTACGAAGATTCGTCACCATCAGTTGAAAAAATAGAAAACGAAAATGAATGCAAACAATATAGGTGAGACTGTTTAAACATGTTCGGGAGTATTTCAAACATGAACCTCGCTACGAAAGGCTATAATTTACCTACGAAACAGGCGATCGTATTTTTATCTTTCGTCACCCGCGCAAAATGAATCTATCTCATATCACAACACAACACTTATATCATAGCTCTCATAATATCACAATATCACAACACAATACAACATGTCAGATTAGCGACTAGAACAAATATGTAATAAAAATCTAAGATACAATAATAATATTAAATAATAACAACGAGCCCGATGAATACTCGATTCCTATATCAATGTGTAATTTGTATATTCAAAAGAGGCTGCCGCACCGCCAGCTTCATAATCACACGTTACACGACTGTGAAAAATTACAGCCGAGAAACACACGATCATATTTTTATCTTTCGTCATCCGCCCGAAATGAATCTATCTCATATCACAACACAACACTTATATCATAGCTCTCATAATATCACAACATCACAACACAATACAACATGTCAGATTAGCGAGTAGAACAAATATTTAATAAAAATCTAAGATACAATAATAATATTAAATAATAACAACGAGCCCGATGAATACTCGATTCCTATATCAATGTGTAATTTGTATATTCAAAAGAGGCTGCCGCACCGCCAGCTTCATAATCACACGTTACACGACTGTGAAAAATTACAGCCGAGAAACACACGATCATATTTTTATCTTTCGTCACCCGCGCGAAATGAATTTATCTCATATCACACGCTTGTCAGATTAACGACTCGAACAAATATTTATTAAAAATCTACGATACGCCGCGCACAAAAAACCCCTTCATACATCATACTCCGTCTAAAACAATCCGCGCCGCCGTCCGATGAAACGCATTAGCCGTAATTGCATCGTCATTCTGTGTTTTTTATTCCGGCCGCGCGCACAAGTTGCGCCCGCTCGTGATGCGGGAGCGGGCGGCGGCCCGGGCGGAGTTTCGGGACCCGACTTCTCCAAATGATAGTGCGCATGGCGGTAGCGAGAGCGGAGAATGGGACTTTTAAATCATTTATCCTCAGATTTGACTCATTCACACGTCACGCCTAGAACGGTCTAGGCCGTCGAGGGCTGAATGCTGGTGTTATATAATTTTTATTTTATTTTTTTATTTATTTATTTAATTTATGGTACAAATACAGTTCTTATATAAAACATATCAGATTAAACATTTTTTTTAAATACTTAGTAGTCATGTAGACCTCATCAGTGAAGAGAAGCTCTTGAGTCTGATGAGGGAGCCACAGTTCTTATTCCTTGTTATAATATATAGGTACATAGTGTATACAAGTTATTTATTAATACAGTAAAAAGGTAAATTGATAATGAAAGTATAGAAGTTATTTTGAAAAAAGCTATAGGTTTAAATGATTTATGAATTTAAGTTTGATTTTAAGAAAATTTTATATTTTCTGACTGACACTGATTTTATAAAATTAATTAATTATATTTAAGCTTCTCGGATTCGCTCTTGATTTAAAATATTGTATACATTCATTTCATATTCCCAAACATTTCAATAATAACACTTAAAAAAATAATTGATATCTACTATAAAAATCATTTTTCTAAATATATTCTTGTTGGAAAAAATTAAAAATGAGACAAACAACATGGCATATTGTCTTATTTTTTTAATCAAAGTCAAATTACTTATTCAATAACTGCAAAGTAACTTTGTGGTAACATTATTTAATTATTTATATTCATAAAAATTATAAAACCACTATTTATTGAATTACTTGTTTAGGGGCCAATGTTCCCTTTATCAGGATACAAAGTATGATTAAAATTAAAATTCGGAATAGCACAAATAATAAAAATATATGGAAGTTAAATAAATACTAAAGAATATATAATCAATTTTAAAGATAAGTGTTTGAAAAAAGGATTTGGATATTTAAAAATTATTTGAATTTATCTTATTTTTGACAGTTAATCGGATAATTCAAAGCTTCACATAAAAATGACTTTGAGAATTTAAAATAGTCGCGTCAACCTATAAATGACAGACGTATGGATTGAATAAATTTAACGGGGCCATAATGTCCTGTTCGAGAGTTTTTTCCGTTACAAACAAACGCATAATAATCAAGATTTTATATATTTGTAAATCAGCATGAGCAGTCAGTGGATTGGAGGACGAGCCGAAATATCTTAGCTGCACCTGATAACCTACATAAATATTACAAATATGGATTGCAACAAGCACTGGATAAAGATATCTGATATGTGAAAATAATTTGTAACTTTAATGTAAAAAAAAGAAAAACAATCGATCGTTAAATTAAGAGCTGCCATTAAAAACAATTGGGAAGGTTTTAGCTTTTAACTGCGCCATTTTAATTTTTGTTTTAATAGATCCATCATTTAGATGAAGCATAATTTCTTATACCTACCTACGCAAATTACAAATTGATGTAGGTATTATTTAGGTAGGGAGGTACATACATATGTTGTACGTACAAGGGCGTGCGCTCTATACAAAGCAAAAATCTATCTTTAACTATAAATTCTGTGATGTAAATCTCAGTTAAATATTTATTTGATATATTATATTATTTAGTACGTAAGTCCCAATAATTCAAAGTTCTCATGTTGATGTTAACTAGAACCGTCTATCGCGTTGTTGTTTTTTTTTAATAGAGAAGCGAACGCGCAATGTCGCATCAATATTTTTTTAAAAAGCTTAACGCTTGTGCTATGAAAATATGACTAACTTGCTGGTTTCCTGAAACGGGGCTCAAACCACCGACCATCAGATCACTAGGCGAGCGTCCTTACCCCTACATCAACAAGCTACTCACGTTATTTATATAGATTATACACGTCTTTGCTCGCGCAGATGTCTGCAAAACTTGCAAAACCTACATCAAAATATTAATTCTCTATGAAACGATGTGCGCCACTAACATTACCAAGACGCTACGCTAGATGGCGCTGTTATCACAGCCTTAACTTTCGGTCGTTTTACATTATTATGTATTTTTATTACTTGTATATAGTAATAAAAATACATAATAATATAATATTTGAAGCGGACTTGATTTTTATTTTCTGGTTTGAGTTTTCTGGGGTATTATTATGCGGTGTTTCTATGACCTTTCTGACCGACGTTTCGGATCCCATAGCAGGTCCATAATCAGGGCTGACATGCCAATACAGAAGATTTTGAACGGTTGCGAAAACCTAAGAAAAATTTCAAATGTACTTTATTCAAATATAAAATGATATTTTGTTGTATTTTTATACCTTCTGACTGTCATAATATTAATGTTTTTCAAAGACGATAATTTCTCCACGTTTTCTCATTAGGTAAACCAAGCATCTGAACGAGAGCATTTTTTACAGGAATATTGCAGCTCTTAGTGACAATGCAGACCGTTCAAATTTTTATGACATCGATATAAGCAGCGTAAGTGATGTCGGGTCCTTGGGACCTTTGGTAACGTGACGCCCTTAGGCAAATTTAAAAACACCACCCCAACTATTTTATTGTTACTCCAATAATTTTATTATTATTACGAAAATAAACTCATCCACCAACATCGGGTCTTGGTAGTTTTGGTGGATGCATTTGGCAGCATCACTGACAACTATGTGCATTTAGCCTTTAAATTATGTTTTCTGTTGAAATTATATTGCTCAATGACCAGGTCCATTTCATTCTTGGGAAAAAATGGAATGCCGGCGCCCTGTACCGAATTTTTACAACATAATTTTATGGGCCTTGCTTTTGCGCAGTTTTTAGAAATCGACCCTAGTAGCGCCATTTAAAGGAGACAGTCATTCTATTCGTTTTAAATTCCATGTATAGTTTTCCGCCCATTATAATATGCCGCATTTAGGCACCGCCTTACTTGCCTATACCCATGGGACGTTTCCGCGTAAGTCCATGCTTTACGCACGCCACTGCGTCGGTAACACGTGAATTAGAGAGGTTCACAAATAAAATGCAACATTTCTAAATAAAATTACACGTCACAGGAACCAGACGATACGAAGCAACAAAGGAATTCTGCAGTCATCTAATGACGGTAGGGCGATATTATCTTACCGAAAATGTATTTTGGATTGTCATGAGAATTTGAGTAATCGCTGTAAAATTGAAAGAGCGAATGTTGTAAATTGGACATATTATGAGCCGTGACACAGATGATACCCTCAGGCGGGCGCGTCATTAGGCGCCATGACAACCGGGAATGAAAATGGCTAATTCAAGAAGGCAATAATGTACCGGACATGAGTGTAGCGTGTAGGGGAAAATGAATTTAACAGTTTGTACACTGTTCATGGTGTTGGCAATATTTGATAAGGTATTGAGAATATTAGAAAGAAATAATTTTTTGAATAGAATTAAAAAAGGATCGCAGATATACATGAGCGAGTGAATGTTAAGAAATATGTATGACCTAAACGTTGGTGATACCCAAAATAGAGGACGGCCACGAAAGACTCTGCATGACCAGGTTAACTGAGAGGTGGTCCTATTAGGAGCTTCAACAATCGATGACGCAAGAGATGCGTCAGTATACAGTGTGAGGTTGGGTACCTACCCTGCAAGTATACAGCACGATGTTTGGTAAATAAGTAGTTGACAATATTAGATATGGTACCGAATACCTAATAATGCCAATTACTTATAGAAGGTCACCTCTTTATAGAACAACATGGAGAGACTCACCAGTATTATGGGTTACGCGTGTTTAGTTTATGCATTTGCGAAAGTATATATGCGTATACGAAAGGGACCCGCCTTTAACCCAGGGCTCTTTTGTTCGGTGTATTTAAGAAGGAACGCGGTGTCTAAGTTGTGTATTAAGTAGGGCAGATAGTAAAGCACGCGGGAAATATGTAGAAAAAAGCTACACAGATTTACATTTTGAATTAAATCTGTTCTGGTGCGTTGTGCATGACATTCAACAGGTAAGGGTAGACCTCCGCAGTGACAACGGGAGGCATCATCACATAACTAATAATTGTAACGCGTTATCAAAATGCTCTGAAGCTTTTCAATAAGCAACATCAACAGCTATAACACGTTTAAAGTAGAAATCGGGTAAATTCGAATATTTCCTCCAGTGAACTCCATGATGATGACAGGTACAAAATTAGTACCATCCCGTTTCCCCGTGGGGGTAGGCAGACAGGATAGAGCGCCATAATCTTCTGTCCTGACATACAACTTTCGCCTCATCTACATTCATAAATCTTCGCATGCAAGCTCGATGGTTGTTGAAGCTTCTAACAGGACCATCTTCCAGTATCTGGTTAATCTGGTCATGCCATATGTCATGTACATATAAGAATAAGGCGCCTCAATTATATTATTCAAGTTCACCGCACATAATATGAACATGTAAGTTTATATCAATTAGGCAGTTCTTAAGTGAATCATTTTTACTACCTTTCTTTTAACTCGTGCTTGGGATCGATTTTTAACCTTTTTCCCGTGATCCGATCGAGCTGAAACTTTGCAGGCAGACTCGTGGCGACGATGAAAATGATCTACCAAATTTTCGTTTAAAAAAATTAAAAAAGTATAGTATAATTTTGGATTTTTCGAAATTTTAACGATTTATATATTGTTAAATTTTCGAACCCGACGCGTGGAGTAGGCGCGAAACCTGTTTCAATAACAAAGGGAGTATAATTTTTTTTTTGTTTGAATAGTTTTGGCTCTAATATTATATTTTCAAATGATATCCGCCCGTTCGTTCGTCCGTCCATCCGTAAATTGCTGGAATTATAACAACACTCAGGATCAACAACGAACTTTCACCAAAAACGTCGTCATTAAATAATTGAAGGTGTAAATATACTTTAGGTTTTAAGTCGATGAAATTAGTTTGTAAGTTACTCTGAAATTAGTTTTAGGTTTAAGGAAATAAAATAAAATTTAAAAAAACAAATGGTTTGCTATTGATGAATTTTCGGCTTCAAAATTTTGCAATTATTATGTCCCGTGATTTTTCACGGGTTCAAGTATAGCAGTAATTTATATTGTGCGTCATTTTGAAAGCTCGGTGTTTTAGATATTGGCAGAGAAATTGTAATACATAACATTTTTGTCATGTTTAAAATCAGTAAGTAACAATTAGTCATCCAGTGATCACTAGTGGTCCGTGGTTAAAGTCTCATTCATGAGACCACCTACTTAGTTTAATGTACAATGTTTCATAGTAATTTCACAATAATTCGTAGTACAATGGCATTATTTGAAAGAAAGTATACTTATGTGACACGTATTTCGTGTGCGCGTTTTTATTTATTAAAAATAAAAGGAAATATATAAAGATATTAATATCATAGCTTATTGTATACTAGGTATATTATATTGTCTAATATATGCCATTAATATACATAAGAAGGTTAAATTTTAGTGATATTCCATATTTAAATAGACACTAATATTATTCCTGTTCAAAATAAAAAGGCCGGTAAATTTAACATTTCGTGTAATGTCGTCTTAAAATTTAAGAATATTAAAAAAATAAAGAACCACACACTTCCAAAAGTTTAATAACATATCAAGTGAGAACACCTGTTGCTCTGCGAAAGAACATACGAGTAATAATTTAATTTTTTAAAACGACGACCAACACATTGTATATTAAACAAAAAAAATCGAGTGTGCGTCGTTTACACTATTGAAGTGAGACTAAAAAAGTTATTATTACTTCAATAAAGCAAATTTTAACAAAAGATTGAAAACAACAATACTACAAACATATGAATTTTTTCACAATGTAAAAATAAAATTATAGCCTTATCGTCCCATGATAGCCAAAACATCGTAACTGACAATTTTGCTCAAATAGCTTTTATTTGTTAAAAGCACCTTAAACAGCTAAACGCATCATCTCAATTTGATAATAACACAAATTATTACTTCGGTAACAGGAGTGGCGACTGGATGAACCCCGTCTCGGCTTAAGACGGACCATTTATGCATACATGTACAGTAATAATATAGTACAGTAATAATATAATATAGTATAATATTAATAAAAAAGTTGGTTCAGAAAGTGCTTGCGACTCCATGGGGACAGTGTGAACTTATATTACAGTAGAAAGTAAGCTTTCTATAATGAAAATTTTTACGAGAGTGGGATAAAGAACAACCATTTCTATCTCTGGGGTGAATCTGATGGAAAGCGTGGATGTAATGAATTGTCTAATATACTATTTAATTATTTGCAAATCCTAGAAAAAGAAAAGCAATTTAGCGATATTATGCTGTATTGCGATAGTTGTGTTGGCCAAAATCGGAATAGAGCTATGCTCTCCATGATATCAAATTTTATGAAAACAGCTTCATTTATACAAACAATAAAGATATCATTTTTACTTCCTGGTCATACAATGATGCCCGTTGATTCTATACATTCGACTATTGAAAGTTTTGTGATTTGGGCGTCGAGTGATTTAGGCACATTCGGAATGGCCGACACTGATTTCAAATGCAAGGGCTAATCCTGAAGATTATAAAAAAACACTGATGACGAGTTTCCTGATTGGAAATCTTTTTCGCTGTCTTACTTGCCGGCAAAACATAAAATAAAATTTAACGAGCTTAGAAGTGTTTCATTTAAACAAAACTGTTCTAATATTGAACTAAAATATGCCTTTTTTGATGAAAGCAAGATAGATATTATTACACAGAAAAATTATTAGATCCCGCATAAGTTCTTCAGTAATCAATTCTTTACCGGTACAACTGTACAAAGAAAGACTGAAAATATTAAAAAATATAATGACCTGCATAAATTATGTGAAAATGGCGTAATTCCCAGAAGATTTCGTCATGATGACACTCCCCTATGATTCTAAAGTACTAGCCGATGTTTTAACAGAATCAAATTAGGATGATGCACAAATATAGCACTGTGCATTTGGTGTTAATTACCAAAAACTTTTAAATTCTTTTAAAATTCGTTTGTGTGTAGATCGAATAAAGTATAACTATGCATTTATTTATCTTACAGCATTTTATTGTAAAGAGAACATACTTAGCAATAGATATATAATTTAATATTATTACGTTAAATAAACTTATTGTATTTATGAACTTATGAAAATAAATATTACTGACGAATTCGAAAAAATATTATAATTGTGTTATATAACGCCACTCTGGGACAGGCGTAGCCTAAGTAGAGTGGCATAATCCACAAATTAAACAAAACAAAAAAATGTGTAATTTATCTTATGTTTTATTGTTAAATTAGTATTAAGTACCTTTATTTGTAAACAAGGATTTTTTTTAAATAAATAAATAAAATAAAAATAATAACATTTCTTATTTATTCTTTCCTATGGATTGTAATGCGGGAATTCCCGCATTTTTAGAATACCATTAGAACTTAATTATTTCCAAGAATTAATATTAATAATGCTATCTCTATTTCATTTCCAACAAATTGTATAGCTATCCTCCTCATTGCATTTATTACCTTTCGTTAGTGTTTGAACAAAATTGTTTCTTAGAATCGTGCAGAAATACAAAAACCTACACTAATTCTTAAAATTATGTAACATTTATTTTCAATAGTTTTCTTATAAAAACTTAATTGTTACCATGAATTAATATCAATAATGCTCTCTATCTCATTTACATCAAACTGTATAGCCATCTTCTTCATTATACTCTTTTTTTCACACTTTTCATCATTATTCAAGTTTTTGAAGTACTCGTAAATTGCTTCTTAGAATCATCCAGAAATACAAAAACCTACACTTATTCTTAAACTTATGTAGCATTTCTTTCCAATAGTTTTTATATAAATATAAGTTGAACGTGAAACATTTAGATTGATAATGTCCTCATAAGGCAAAACGCGCCTAATAAAAATTAAAAGTGTAGAACTAAAAAACTAATGTTTTTATTTCCATATATGCACATTTCTTATGATCAAAACTTCGTAAACGACATCGTAATCGACAAACGCCAAATAGTCGGGCAAAACATCGTAACCGCCATTTATCCTGAAAGCAGTGGGAATTAAAGGATTTTTATAACTATAAGCGAAAGATATTAATAAAATAAATACTCGAATATAAAATTTGGTTCATAAAGTATATTCCTTAAAAAAAGAGAAGAAAAAATCTTCTCCTGTAAAATTTTGTTTTTGCCGGTAACGATGTTTTGGCTATCATGGGACGTTATGATCATCCTTGTCCTTGTATGATGGCAAACCAGAGTACCGGGTCACTAATGGACCCCTTGCTCTTCCATCTGATGTAATAGTGAAGGGGTTTCTTTACTTCACTTTAGAAAGAAGGTGATAGGGAAAAGATAGAAAAAGGGGGGGGGGGTTTACTGATGTCATGGCTCAGGGTTGCTGCTGTGGTGACGCAGGGGGGGGCAACAAACGGGTGGGTGTCACGTGTGGTGTGTGGTGGTGGTCAAAAACTTGGGTGGTGATCCCCCATTGATTCCCCCATCTTGGGTCTCCTAATTCTTGCTGGAGTATTCTCGTCGTAAACGTTATGATCATTTCAGCGAACCTAGTAGCCCAGTCGGCATGACACCGGCTTCTTATCGAGGGTCATCGCTCAAGCCTGGATGTTATTTGTTTCGTTTCAATAATGGGACTTCATGGCCTGTTGAAGCGTTGAAAAAACAATGAAATAGTTGAGAGTTTGAATGCTCGGCAATTACGAGGACGGCCCGAGTTCGATCCCGGCCGCCGCAGTCACTTTATTTACTATAAGTAATTATTATAAGCTTCTTTCTATCTTTCTAGTAACACTAAAAAAATTATCTTTTTACTATGGAGCAATAACAATATTAGAGTCACGTGAGGAAACTGTGCCAATTGCTATATTAGAATTTTTATATTTATTAATTAATTAATTAAGACATTAAAATAATTGTATTAATTTATTAATACGGTTGGTTATTAAGCTATTTCAAACTAACGCAAAAACCTCGTAAGTTTCATAAATCAAAAAATTTCATTTAAAAAAGTTCACATGCATATAGACGCGAATACACCCATTTAAGGGATGAGTGTACACTTACAGTAGTGTAGGTAATGTTCGCACCGCGTACACTTACCCCCCATTGCAATAATCACACGTAAATTGCCCCTAATCCGTAGTCCGCAATTTTAACTATTGTTTTTATAATCATTGTTTTTTTTTTAATTTGTTTCTTTTTTTACTTCCTTTATATTAACTCTTGGCGTCTGCTTGCTTGCTTGCCGGCTTGCCGTCAAAAAAACTTTGGATCGATTTTTGACCCTTTTCCCGTGATCCAATCGAGCTGAAACTTGGCAAGTAGACTCGTGGCGACGATCAAGAAGATCTATCAAATTTTCGTTAAAAAAATAATAATTATAGTATAATTTCGATTTTTAGAAATTTTATTGGTTTTTTCAAATTGGAATCATTATAAAACTTTGATTAGCAACGGCGGCCCGATAACGTCGCGGAATATTTTCTAAATTTGAATTACTCCGTCGGTGTACATAATAGGTACTTCACTACGAACGTCGAATATCTAAATTGACTGACAAATGTTTTTAGAATTTAATCTTCAAAGCATGCAGTGTCTTATCAAAGCTCAAAACATCTGAAATTTTAGAAATATATTAAATTACTGTAAGTTTAGTGTTATGTTACATGTTTTAATTCGTCTTTAATTGTTGTTATATTTTACAAATAAAGGGAGTATAATAAAAACTTGGTTTTTATGGGTTACTTTTTTAATTGCTTATTTATTTTTATTTTTTAAAAAACGTGTTTATATATCGTTTATTAAAAAGTGTAATGTTAGAAATTGCTTATAAAAAATATCGTTGTTAAAAATATTTTTAATACCGTTTATTAAAAAAATATATTGTATTGTATATGTAAAAAAAAGCGCACTGGGGCGTTCATATCTATATGTCGTCGCTGTATAGGTATATAATAAAGCCAATGTGCCGTTTAGTACATTCTGAGATGAACGAATCAATTTGTCAATTTTTCATATAAATAATGGAGATATACTAAAAAGAACATTGCCGTCCATCTGTAAAGTCTGCCGAGTAATTATTTAAAATATTTTTTATAAATTTAGTCTGTGCAATTATTTTTAATAACAGTTTAATTCGTTTATCTCAGAATGTACTAAAACGGCACATTGGCTTTATTATATGCCTATACAGCGACGATATATTATATTTTTAATGCTATTGGAATATGGACAGAGGCATTCATACAAATGTTATCATAGTGCCTAATCGCCGAAGCCATTGTCAAACTGCAGCAAAAATAAATCAGTAAATAACCCGTCTATTTTGAGTCCATAAGTCTTCTACTTCCTCGACCTCCTGCTCGCTCGTCTATGGAAATGCAAACATTTGACCACACGGCCCGGAAGGCCGGCTACCTGATACGAATTGGACCGTGGAGTAGGCAGACGCCATTCAGGTGTGATATTCAATTTAGTAACGTTTTATTAAAGGCTTTTTGTTGGGCACACAAAAAGTGGTATTAAAATGTTACCACACACCTGCGTCGTTAGCCGTGAAAGATGTCGGTCGGATCGCCGGAGAGCAGGGGGGATGGGTTGGAAGTCCAACACGGTCAAGTCAGAATACAGATTTCGTCTTCAGGTGTGATTATTAGATTAGTACACAAAAACATTTATTAAATTTCTTAAACAGATTTTGTGTTCTGGTGTGACTATTAGGTTAGCATATAAACATCGCTGCAATTTAGAAGAGTCGCTGTCGATCTCATCTTCCTTCATAAAACAGCTAACTCCGCAGTAGACTGCCCTGATTTAACCATTAGAGTGCCTTCTAGGTCAACATCTCATCCCACATTCAGTCTGCCTTATCGCAAGAATAAGGCCAAACCAAATTCATTTATCTCAATTCACACTCCGACGATATCTTCAATTCTTCAATTATCATATTTAAATCTAAACTCAATAGATACAAACCTCAATGAATTTTATTCCACTTCTCCGGTATATATATATAAATATATATTTTTTATTTCGCAGATTTTATTCCCTGACCCGTTCTCCTCCACCTCCACCTTCCCTACCCTGTGCATTAGTTTTATTTTTTCTTAATTTTGTATACCTTAATATGAATAATTTAACATTAATGCAACGAAAACATTTAAACAGTTTAATTTTCCATGTGGACATATTTAAAAAAAAATCTGGTATTTCTGTATGTTTTCTAAATAAAATAAAATAAATTGCTGTAGATTTGGATATGTTTACTTAACTATCTAACGTGTCTTTGCTGCAGATTATGGAGAATCACACTCTTCCATGACACAAAGCGCTCGCCTCATCCGCATTCAAACATCCTCTCATGCATAGCTCGCCATTTCTTGAGGAATCTAAAACTATCTTCCCTACATGGTAGATATACAAAGCTAGTCATGCCGAGTCTTTCGTGAGCGTCTTCTATTTCTGATGGCATCAACATTAGTAGAAAAATGGATGGCCAGTATCCTATATTTTTTTCTTTTTTAGACATTTGCTATACCTACATTTAGAATTTGGATATATATACATCATAATTTTCTTACAGTATTACAGAAGTACAAAAAAATATGTACAATATATTCTTATATGAACGTATACTATTATAAATAAAATAAAAATCTTTTTTGTACAATGTACTTAAGTTAGTCCCCTAGTATTCTGAACATCAAAATGATTTGTATTACCGTCTGTACCGGATCCATACAACGTTTTTAATTGTATAATTATGTAGTTATTGAAAGTATTTCATTCAGAATACTATTCGAACATATTGACTAAATAACTTAACGATTGCTAAAAGTTTGGTATCTTTGCAATTCATCATGAAATGTATGTGTTTTCTATTGTGCCCTAATACCAAAGGAGCTAGAGCAAATTTTGTAATGTAAAAAAATGATAAAATAATGTTTATTATTTGTAAAAATTAATTAATAAAATTGTATTATTTAAATAGCTTAATTTTTATTATTTACCAGCTCCCATAAGACTTCACTGGTCGTAGTAAAACAAAATTGATTATATTATGTTATTATATTGATTTGATTATGTAGGTATTGATTATTGATTATGTCTTGAATAGATTAATGTATTACTATTAGAAAATAAATAAATAAAAAATAAATTAATGTCAATGGCGATCAGTTTATATGATCAAACACAAATATTTATTAGATTTGGCATAAAAAATCATTTAATAATAATATCTTCTATTTACGTTTGAAAAAAATGTTTTTGAATTTATTTGAAAAGTTTATACCTAAACTGTTATCCATAAATTTCCATGTCTCATGTACCTACACACTAATAATAAGATGCTATTATTTCCATTAACGTTAATGTTTGCAAACGGTCGGCAGTCCTGAAGAGCGCCAAGATTGTATAAATCTTAATTTGAAAAACGATAAGAATATTGATATAACATTTGTTTTTGTTAAATTTGAAATCATATTTACATTTAGTTTTGTTATAGATGTATAAATGAGTTTTTCAAGCACACATTTTGAAAAAAATCGAAATAAAAAAATTATCTCATAATATCACAATAATTATTTTATTAATATACCATAGTAATTTGTCACATAAATATTTTATTTCGATGTTATTCGCGTAATATTATATATTTCCGTAAACATACTCATTGTAGACGCCTGGTGTTAACGTCATAGAGATTAAATTATAATTAAACTCACGTGGAGGTAACACAGTTTATCTTTTCACCCAACTTAATGATCAAATATTAACTTATTTGTCTTACTCCTTGATATAAAAAATATACAGACATATATGTATACACATAAGTAAACGCAGAAAAAAGAATCCGTTTCCTCTATAAAATTGCATTTATAAAAAAGTGAGGAAATAAAAATCGCGCTATGTATAATGGCACTGAATAAATCTTAAATCACAATGATAAAAAATGAATATAACTCAAACTATTATGTGTCAACTCAGGGATCGTCGTTAATTTAAAGCCTAAAAAATTAATCCAATAAAAATAGGCTTGAGCACAAATAAAAAAGACGCATTGAAAGACTCGGGACCGGGAGTTTTATCTTTTGTTGGAAGTTTCCATGAGAAACGAATTTCCTGTCAATCAACTGCAAGTAATGTGCAAGATAATTTGGAATAGTAAAAATTAAAACCTTTTTATAAATAAAGCAGAAAATTATAAAAATAAATTTGAACAGTTATTTTTTATATTTTATATCCCTAAACATTCAGGGAGAAACGTGCATAAAAATACGTATATGAGTAGCTTATACGAATCTATAATTTATTAGTTTCGATCTGTAATATTATACAACTAGCTGTCCTTACCCGGCGTTGCACGGGTTAAGGATTAAGTTAAAAATAAAATAAAATAAAATAAATAAGGGTAAACAAAGGTTCGATTCGAATGGTATAGATTTGCATCTAAAATATATAAGCGGAGGGGAAGAGTTAAAAGAATAGAGGGGAATGTCGCATATGTTACCCGCCGAGTCCTAACGAATAAGTTTCCAAATTTTGAGTCCGATTAGTCAAATGGTACAGATTTGCATCAAAAATATTTTCGATGCATATGTCAGGGGGAGGGGAAGGGGTTTGATAATAAGGGAGAAATATCGCCAATGTTACTCGCCGAGTCCTAAAGAATAAGTTTCCAAATTTTGAGTCCGATCGGTCGTACGGTTCAGATTCGCATCGAAAATAGGTCAGGGGGAGGGGTAGAGGTAATAGAACAGGGGGAAAATGTTGCCTATGTAATTTTGAGTCCGATCGGTCAAACGGTTCAGACTCGCATCGAAAATATGTCATGGGGAGGGGAAGGGGTAAGATAATAGGGGATAAATGATGCCTATGTTACCCGCCGAGTCATAAAGAATAAGTTTCCAAATTTTGAGTCCGATCGGTCAAACGGTACAGATTTTCATCGAAAATATGTCAGGGGGAGGGGAAGGGGTAAGAGAATAGGGGGTAAATGTTGCCTATATTGCATAAGTATGCAAAATTTGAATCAAATCAGACAAACGGTATGGATTTGTATAAAGAACAGATAGACAGACATTGAGTTTTATAGGTATAGATGAATAATCAACCTAAGAAATAAGTTAATTTTGTTGAACTTCATAAAATTCCCTTCAATCAGATTTTTAAAAAAAATCCTCTACACACTTTTTCGAAAGCTCTTTGGCAAGTTGAATTTGTTCGTAAGTCGAACAACAATAGCTTAGAAATCATTGAGTATTGACTTAGATATCGCCTAGGTTGGGGTTAAAATAATACAGCGTAATCGTAAAGCAATTTAACAAATTGTAACTACTGAGAACATATTATATCTTTGATAGTTTTCAAAATGAATGTTCACGTGTAGAAGACTTTCTGTCTTGTCTTTTTAGATTTTCTAGATAAAAATAAATATATAATTACAGATTTACTAAAAAAATAAACGTAACGTAAATTATGATTAACTTTATTGTCAGTTAAAATTTACTTAGTATACATTATTAAAGATTTCCTTATTATTATAAAATATGAAAATTCATTGTAGTGAATTTAAAAACAAACCAAAAAAATATATAATTCGTGAAATTGTCCTTAAACGGGCGTTACTCTGTAGGTACACCAATAACAGCAGGATGCTGCTTTATCTTCTTCCGAAAATAAACGGACCAAACGATCTGAAGCGTGGAGCCTGTGATGAATAAGTGAATGGACATTGTAGAGCTTTAGGTCGGGACCCGACACCCATTGTCGGCCGGCCACCCGAGAAATCGGCCTTTCATTTTAACGTCTTCAACACTCTCACCTGTTTGACGGTATTCAGAAAAAGCGGAACTGACATTTGTTATTTTTTTAACAGAAAAAATAGTTTATCTAATATTTCTTATTCATTCATATTCTGGTATTTACATATAATTAAAAACTCATTCAAAATGGGACGGCTCGTAAATTTCGATTCAAAGTTTTTTTAATTATAAACTATAAAAGAAATGTTTAATAATAAGTAGAAATCTTTTAATATAATACAGGCAAAAACATATATTAAAAGAGTTATAAACACATATATACATGCAGTATTTATAAACATGCATGCATTTCAGTTGACAATTCTTGATCTTCCTTGTCGATAAAGAAATTTCTTGATTAACTTAACAGTACTTCGGAAATTCTCCAATCAGCTTGTAGTTATTCTGGAATTACTCTTGACATTCTTAAACATAATATAAAATCTCAATACCTTTCTGTATGGAGAGAAATTGATACATTTCGTTGCAGTAAAATATCAATTTATATTTTGATGAGAATATGAGACTTATTGTTCTGAAGGCAGTACATTTTTACAAATTGTAAATAATCATCAGCTTTTTGAAAAAAATTAGAACATTGTAATGCTGATATATTATTTAAGGTAGGTAATTATTTGAATTATTAATTAATTTTACAGCAACCGTTTTGTGTCTTTTACAATAGTTTTTATATTTACGTATGTATTTTTAACCTAAATTAATACAATGGATCAAATATAAAAAATGATGCCACACCTGCTTAGGATCTAGTAAAATCTAGTTGGTCCGAGATTCGAGCCTTGTTACAAGAGACTACCAATTAATCCTATATTTATAGCGTAAGTATTAAGCGTAGTTTGAAAATAGTAAGAATATTGTGTACGCATCTTCCTTCATTTTTAATGATTGGAAACATTGTACAAGAATTTCAATAAAAAATATTAAATATAAATTAATACAACGGATTAAATGTGTCAAAATATGCTTGTTGGAAACCGAAATTTAATTTAATTTTCACAAGAGCAATGCTCTTAAATGGAGAGGTACTATGTGTAACACAATTATACAAGTTATGTATTACATTGTTTTAATAAACTAGAAAAAAAATGGTAACAAAAAAAATTAAATAAAACATAAAAATCGTGGTAATGCCATGGTATTGGCTTTATTAGAAGGATAATTTTATGCCTCTAAAAAAACCACTTATAACTCAATACAACACATCTCAACTCGCAAAACATAGGTTCCTGTTATTTTTTAATATTTTGTAGTTTTCCTAAATTGTAAAGAATTAGAAAACATCGCGTAAGGTTTTTATCACACAAATAATCCATATAATGAAGCGGCCCACAAATGAGCCGCCAGCGACACAGCACATATGGATCGGCGGCTCCCGCGATACCATCGCGGCATCAATCGTTATTAACGCTTATAAAGGAAATGATAGGAAGTATCACGTGTACAAACGATTCGCCGATCTTTTGATAAAGCGGCGGCCCCGGCGAGCCGACAAGGGCCGGTGACAACCCGGGAACCCTTTCATTACGCTGGCGCTGATATCCGATACTTTCTGCGTGCAAACCAGTCGTCCTATTGCCGAGTCGCGGGGCGGGTGTCGAAAGGGGGCCGGCGCTGCCGCCCACCGCTGACTCCGGCCGGGGTAAATTAAGCCGTCGAGTCGCCCGGCTGGGAAGCTCGCCTCGCGGGGGATGAATGGGCGGCGACCCTTTGGCGCCTCGTAAAAAGACTAGTTGAAAGGACGAAAACCCTTCCGGTGGTGGCGTTCTAAGAAAGTGAAGCGCATTGTGCAACCCTCAAAGCGTCGTCTTGCATCCTTTCATAACATTTACCTATTTATCAGATGTACGCCCTACATAGTGGATCGCTCGAGTGTCTGTTTAAATGTATTGTGCGCATTATTTGAATTCGGGGTTTAAATTCAATTATACAGCATAGCCGTTATTGAGAACATTTTGATAAAGTATGTGGGTACACTTTAAACTCATAATGATTCATTTTTTTATTGTTTTTGTATTATTATCCAACTTGTCTAAAATCTGTATGCTTTCTAAATAAAATAAAATAAATATTTACAACTTATTAGAGATACAGGTTTGTTCGTGTGGTCACTATGATGTATTCTTTTAAAAAAATTATTTATCAAACATTTTATTGCAATACACAAATGAAACGAAGAAGCGAAGAAGAAATGATTGCGATAACATTCGAAAGAAAGTAAATACACATAAGTCTAAATTACATCTTCCGTACCCTTGTTGTAACATCTGTAGATAGAAATTAGTGTGAAAAATGTTATTTTCCGTACCATTAAAATTGGCGATGGCTCAACCATAATCCTAATCTCATAAATTTTCATCTGTAAAACTTGCATAAGCGGGCGGGGCGGTTAAATGACTAATCAGTAGTATTTAACATATTTATCGAACCATTCAAGGTACTCATGGCATTCATTTATTTTTCTTTGATGTTAAACACATCCCCTGCCACCGAAAATTAAATTACTAACAAAATTGTGTAAAAATTGAATTAAAATATATTTTTTTAAATCACATACTTTAAATTGTAGCGCACTATTGGTACCACAAATAAAATATATAATTCATGCAATAAATTAAAAAATTATTCGAAGCAATATTATCAAAATTAAAAAGTTATTCGAGTCCAATGAATGACTACGTTGACATTTGATATTTGTTTGATTAAATCAGTCAGAGCATTGTGTGAATGAAACAAAAATAAGAATATACGTAATTAAAATCTAAAACAATAATTTGGTGTCCATAAAATACGGATGACACTAATGCTAACAATTGAATTAGGGTCGAGGTAATGCTTAGATATTAGCCTATATTATGTATTATTTAAAGCACATCATATCGTTACTAAATACTCGAATGATAACAATAAATAGAACTTGTAGGGTAGTGAAGAATACTACGCTGCATGTGATAAACCCATCCTGAAGCCATGAAGTACTACAATTGGACTAACTCACCGAAGCAAATTTAATAGGGTTAAATGTAACAACGAGAGGTTTTATCAAGTGACGGGTAACAAAACTCGAGGAATTTTCTGACAAAAAACAGCTTTTTAGGACCGCGGCAAGTACATTGAAATAAATCTCTTCTTTCGATGACACGTGTCAATCCACACGAGGGTAAGAGGATTTCACTCCTAATTAAGCACTCACATACCGTTAATAAGACATGTCATAGGTGCCTAATCAAATCATGTGCATGAAAATTTGGAAGGTGACACTAATACTGTTATACAAATCAGTCGAAAAACTGCAAGGGATGAGAAAGAAGGTTTATGCATTTAAACAAGTACTCATATTACAAATTCCAGGAAAAAACTTATCGCCACCTTATATAAAAATAAATGTTATAAATAATAAATAAAAAAACCTTTTAACCAAGTTTACATTTAGCTTCGTTTTTAATCACTTCGAGATTTTTTACTAGTTTATTATTGCCCTGATAAAGGAAATAGCATTTTCTGAAACCAGCTGGTTTTAATAAATAAACTCACGTGGTTAAAAACAAAACTAATTAAGTACAGATTTGATTAAAAATTACTAACCGCAATTCTTTTATAGTAAATATAAAAAAAAAACTTTTACCACTTTTTTTAAAGTAAGACTGTTAATACCTATTTATTGTAACCATAACCGTAAGCGTTTTTATACAAAAAATTCAATCTAGCATCAATTTAGTCGGCATATTTACCTTAATTTATAGTAATTATTACCATTTTAACAATCTTATCTAACCATAGATCTGTTATTCATCAAGATTTTTTTTACTCATTCGACTAATGTGATATTTATAGAGTTTCGGTACAATATTATTTGACAGAATAAAATGTAAATGAAACGGCACTTAACTTTTATTTGGTCCCACCATTCACTCCGTGATTTAAATAATCCGAAACCATTTAATCTAATGGCGTACCTAATATAAGAACGATGAAGCAATTATAATTCGGTCGTATGTATTCCGAAGCGAAAAATGGAATGTGTCTCTTATATTGTTAAACGCAACATTAAGGGAATGTTTACGACGTGGCCCACACTAACAAGACGATAATAACGAAGTAAGAGAGACGGGAATAAAAGGAGGAATAAAAGGATAAAGAAACGGGCCCCGGCCCCCCCTGGACCCCGGCACATAGTTCACGGGTAGAGACACCCTGCGGCGTCTACCCACCTCAATTATTTATAGACTATCACACCGGCGCGGCACGGCACGGCGCGGCGCGGCGCGACGCGACGCGGCGAGTACGCCCGTCACGTGACCCTTAGAAATATTATCAAAAAAATCACAGTGGCACTATTGAAATAGTCAAATATGCATTCGAAAGCATAATAAATGCTAATCGTAAATAAAATCTGCAATTTTGGAATACGTCGAGGATCGTTGTGTGTCACGTGATAAGCCTCACTGACCTTGGAAATATGTATATATCACACAGCTTCACTTTAGTTTGTAACACTCTTAATTTATTTATCTAATTTTTCAATCACAAAAAGTGTATTATATTACATTTTAATTTCTCTATTGTCATAACATGGTTTTACGATGTACTTTAATGTCACAAATACATAAAAAAAATGATTTTAACAAAAAGGTGGTACAGTAGCCGGCAAACATCTTGAAATTTTACGGCGTAGTGGGGGGAAGTTTACGCATGTACCATTCCACCAGAGAGACCCAAATTTTGTCTTCTGCGCATTCCCCCACTACGACAAAAAATTTCAAGATGTTTGCCGGCAACTGTATGCGAGGTATTATTTTATCATGAGACATATATGTAGGACTTCTTTGCTTACTTGGTCATGGTTTTGATCACGATATTTGTAATTAACACGTCTACAGTATCAGCATATTTTATTCATTTCAATATGAAAATATTTGCAATTATAGGTTTGTAAAATATTCTGCACGTTTATAGAAACTTTTTATTACATAAAATTACTGGATCCCGTCAAAAATTAAGTTTAATTTGAATAAAAATATAATAAACATGGTATTTAAGGGAAACAATAGTATTGTTACACATATTACATTAACATTCTACAAAACCGAAATAAAAATAAACATTTCTATGTATTACAACGCATAAAAAAAATGGCGAGTGGTCCAGACGCACGTAATAGACAACAAAGGTAGTGAAATCAAATCCCAGTACACATATCATGTAATACTAATTTCATATCAATCGCAATCAATCATCAAACAAATATTATATTTTGAATATCGACCATACAATAAAATAATAGGTATAATAAGCAAAACTATCACTTTTATACCTAAAAGGAAGAAAAACATGGGAATCAATGCCGAGGACTTCTACAATTTCTGTGCTTAGACCTGTTTTGTCGGACCAACTTTAAGATTGTAAAACAATCTTGAAATCTGCTTTTAAAAACTGGAAATTTGTTATTACACTAAAAATTTATCAGCACATACATACACACATAATATTCCAAGCTCATCTTCAAAGTAGATAGGTGAGATTTAGAATGTTCTCGACAAACATGTGAAATAATAAAATCATTATAAAATCATTAACTTTAAATAAATTATCCTAAATATTCTAAAATGACCGTTTAATATTCTCCGCGGCGCGAATGAATTCTATAGAATGGAATGTGTGCACAGGTACCGTCAATGTCGTGAACGAAGAAATTAGCAGCCATAAAAAAGGCTTAGGTACTTTAATAACTAAATTTTAATATCATCGGCTCTATCATGTATCAAATAGATTTATTTAATACAACTTTATAAATAATAACTCAGGTATTTACAAGTACATGTACCTCATTCGCGATGAAATTAGATATGTATGTCGTGTCAAAAGCCATAAATACCAAAAGTGGCTTTGAAAACTAATCATATCCGCTAAATAGATATATAAAACATTTTTACTATATATTCATCAAAACACGTTTAATAAGAAACTAGGTAAAAAAAAAACCGAGGAAATTTTCAACCAAGCATTACCAAACCAAGCAAAAAAAAATCTTAAATAATAACAGCAAGATTTAAGGTATTTTCGATTCCTTTTTGCATTTTAATAAACTTTTACAAAGAACAGCTAGTTTCATATTTTATATTTTACGACCTTTCTGGCTAAATGCCGCAGAAGACACAAACTAGAACTTTCTGAGTGGCCGTGAAAACCAAAGAACATTCTTAGTTTCATATTTCTTGTCCGTGACGGAAATTACCGTACCACAGATAAATAAAAAAAAATAGCTAGGTATAATTAACGTTTCTTTGGTGTGTCACGCAATGTACACATACAACCACGTATGTGTGTATAATGTGACTTAAAAATTATTTTAAACTGTCCGAATACGCCTAATATAGCAAAATAATAAATAAAAAGGACATTTATGTATTCAGAAAAACCTATTTAGCATATATGCGTACTGACCGTGGCAAAAGTCGTACAACTTAATCGAATAGATGTAAATAAGGTATGCTGATTCATTTTGTGTTTCTTAATTTGTGATTTACCGAGATCCATGTAAGGAAAAGTCTAAAAAAATAAATAATTTAAATGTTTTTTTTTAACAATAGCGTAATATGAAATCTAATGATGATACAACTTGGACAGGGCTTTTTTGAATTTATAAAATTGATTATTATTTTCTTGCTAAATTCGGCTCGCCTAATTTACTACTCTAAATAAACATTTATTATAACACTGAATTGGCGATGGCTTATTAAAATAGGTGTTTTTTCTAAAGAACATTACAGATGGATGATATTTATTTCTGTTCTGGCTAATTTTTAATTCGCCAGAACAGAAAAATTATGCATCAATAATTCAAGAGAATAAATTATTTACATTTTAGTTTTGTGAGAGACAAATATTTAACAGTTTATTCATTTTAACGTGCAATTGAAACATGCAATTGAAACATGCAAATTGCAATAAAATTTGTAAGGAAATAGGTGACTACGTACTTTATTCGTAAATATAATTATTCGTTTGAAATTTTAATTGATTCACGCCGAAAAATAATTGGAAGATATGCTGAAGTAAACCAAAAGTGATAATTGGCCTGATACATGTAATCTTAGCAGCTTAAACGGAAAGACGTCGAGTTTGTTGCTAAATTAGAGTGATATTCATATAACATTTACAGCTTTTAATCCATTGTAATTCGATGCCACATTTTTCCGACGATGAGTTCATCGTTCAGCGGAATTTGTGGCCTGTTTCTTTCCCTCGGGTACCACTGGATGACCGCGGTCTTCCAACAACTGTCCGTCCTCTGACAATATACATCTCTTTTATGTTAAGCTACCATATTTTGCAGCCGCACTTTGGTACTGAAAGAAGGCATTGTTTGAACCTTTTCTAATAATGATAGATGCATTTTTGCATACCATGATGTTGTCTTCGCGCAAATCGGCATTGAGGGGCCGTATAAGTATATCGTCCACAGCTTTCATTTTCTTCCATAGCTTTAATAATATATAGCCATCAATAGTCTTACGGAGAGAGGAGTAAGTAACTTTACTGGACCAAGTGACAACTACCGTGATAAAGGGAGACTTTTGATACGTCTTGCTAATGCCAGAGAAACGACTCACAAAACTTGATAAGGCGATGAATGGGTCACCCCAGACAAAATTGGGATACACAGCAAGGAAGACAATATGAAAACAGTTTGGAACTTGGTTGATTAAGAAATACTGAAACAACACAAAACTGGAGAAGATGAAGCATCTGTTGAGAGTTTGGGCGCAGGCCTTTTAACTTTGAACGTTTTATTTTTAGTTCAATTCCTTTTTGATAATTATCAAAATTGTAATCAATTAAATAAATTATATTTGTAAATTTTTTTTTGAAAACTCTTTGTACATCAATTTGTACAAAACTTGTACATTAATTTTGCTTAGAGGGTTGGATAACTGCAATACTCACGTATGCAGCTGATTCATAGTTGTTTAGTAAGGGTGGCGAGTAATTTGGTCCCAACACAGAATCATGTTTAAACCAAAAATTCGAGTAATAGTTTGACAATAAATATACCTTAAAAGTAATTATGTAACAACTTACAAGAAATAAATTAAGTCAAATGTACACAGAAACCTAGTGTCATATATTAGATATTACAGATTTAATATCAAAAATAAGGAAATATCACCTTGAAATACCTCTATTCAGATTCCAGCGAAAATACATAAAGAAGAATTAATAGAATATTTAGTTATATTTTATAAATTATTCAAACACAAAAAATATATACACCATGACCAAAACCAATTTTAATCATTCTTGTCTCTACGTCTCCCGGTATTAATAATTGCAATTTATAGAACAGCGCCATATTTGAGCAAAATAATGCCGAGATATTTTCCGTGGGAAGTGAATCATGTTTATGGGCACTGAATTTAAAATATTTTCGTACCGACCTACGCAAAAATATTATTTACAATAATTCTTATAGTTTTGTTTTAGAGATATTAAAAGACTATTATTATGGACGTGTAATGTATTACTTAGGGGCGGTTGCTTAATCAGCACCCAAGTAAAATTTTGTGAAGAAATATTGTTCGGTTTAAATTGAATTGTGAATGAATTGAAGACCTTGAAATTTTTACATAATAAATTAACTTATTTTATGAGTGTCGTTGTAATTGTTTTGTTATAAAATAAACAGCCAATTAATGGTTACTAACATCTGCGTTTATAAAACAGATAATTATTAATAATTGTCTGATTTAGGATACTCGTTGTCTATCAATTGTTAATAATTAAGTTGTGCGTTTGTGTAAACACAATGATAATGTTTTCATTAAATAGTGGAGTCCTCCCTTATTTTTTTCTGCTTTGCAAATCGCTATTTCCGACTTTTGCTTATTCCATACTTTTTGATATTAACTGTTCTTTTAGAAACCTATTCAGCCAACTTATTCATGTTCGTACATAATATTATTATATAGATAATATTATTATAATATTATTACGTATAAACATGAATAAGTTGGATAGGTTTCTAAGAGAACAGTTAATGTCAAATGGATTGAATGTTAAAAAGCATGGAGTAAGCAAAAGTCGGAAATAGCGATTTGCAAAGCAGAAAAAAATAAGGGAGCCTCCACTATTTAATGAAAACATTATTTTTGTGTTTATACAAACAACTAAATCATTAACAAGTTATTTTTCATGCGTATATACTCAGATAAGGCTGGTAATATACCTGGTAATATACTGGTAATATAATATATAAATTTAAAAACCATTAAAATCGATGATGTAAACAGGGTAACGAAGTGGCTTGAAGGCCGTAAGCCAAATTACATACTTCAGAACATTTCTAAAATTTCTTCTAACAAATAGAAAAAAAGCTGATTACATTTAAATACATTGTTTCTCATACCCAGAAAATATTCAGGAATTTGTTGTTAATTCCTTAATAATATTTGTATTATAATTATCTAATGACACGAATTAATTACATGGCATATTTAATGAAACCTTTAAAAAAAAACTGTTACGAAATAAAATATAAAAAAATTCCTTAAACATTTACATATTTAAAAACATATTCCAATAATAGTAAGTGCAAGAGAAAATAACCGCAAGAACTGGATTTCTCTTGCAATTTAAAATAATGGCCTTAAACGGGCAATTTAATTTTATGAGGACATGACATCACAATCAAAACTAACTTATTATGCATAAAAAGTGTACTTTATTAATGATACAAAATCGATATAAAAGAACACACGCCTTTGATGGCAAAATTAAGCGTATTTTCGAATAATTTTCTGAACTGTATAATTTATATTACCGAGAAAAAATATTTGTGTATTTAGATGTCGATCAATATTGATATTAATATTGTCACGATTCGTGGCTGCGGGAGGAATGAATGAAAACACTGGAAATTAACTAGCGATTTATTAATTGGTGATTAATTAATTATTCAATGTACAAAGTCACTTAGCGCGATTTAATCTTAACGCTATTCTTTAATTTACACTATATCGCGATATATCACTCATTGATGGGTTTATTCTCATTCATTATAGCTGGGTAACACGTATTTATCACTTGCTAGAATATTTCGTTCTCGCACGTAGTACTTATCGCTTATTTTTAACGTCAGTTAGGTACTTCGCTCAATTATTTCGCTCGATATCTGTCGCTTCACAATTCACGACTGCCCAGACTTGGCATCGTCTTGCGGCTCGCGTGAATTTGAATCGAATTGTCTAGTTCTAGTATTTATAGCAGTTTTGTATCTATACCCAAAAATGCTGATATTTTCGTACTTTCTATTTTTTTTTGACCATCAACAGGTCACGAATGACCCTAATAGATGGTCCTAGAATGACAATAAAGTACAAGTATGAATATTTTGTGAACATTTGAATATGATATAAAATAATACACTATTTACAGTTAATTTATAATTAATAATGAAAAATAATAAAAGTGGCACGTGAGCATGCGCATTATTGACCTTCTTTATCCCTTGCTTATTAGTGGCATGTGTGTACAACCGCCGTTGATTTGTGCGCATGCTAATGTCATTCACCGTGAGAAGGGGTATCTTTTGAGCATGTATGAACAGGCTTGCTTATTATGAGCATGCTTATGTCATTTGCGGCTAGTATCGATTATCAATGCGATCTTACATCTTAAAACAAATATGGCGCGTTGGATAGATGATAAAACATTACTTTTCGTGATTCATTATAGGAATCACGAATGTCTGTGGAATACTCGGTCACCGCTATGTAAAAATAATATAGCAAGAAATAATGTTCATAAAACTTTATTAAAAGACAAGAATGATTCAAATCTTACAATAAAAATTATAAAAAGTAAAATCAAAAATATTTTGAGTTATTGGTTCACTTGAATTTTCTATTTCAGTTCGCAGTTTCCATTTTGAATAAGAGCGTCTCTATTCTATGATAAGAGCATACCAGTAATAAGCATGTGTATTTGATTAAACCCAGGAATAGTTTTGATTTATTGGTTCACTTGAATTTTCTATTTCACTTTGCAAAGTTTCAATTTTGAACTAGAGTTCCTCTATTCTATGACAAGAGCATACCACTAATAAGCATGTGTGTTTGATTGTTAGCTTTGAGCATGCTTATTTATGAGTATGCTTAAAATAAACATGTTGACAATGAGCAAGTGTGTACAGTTGTTAGGGCATACTAGTTTTGAGCATGCTAATGAGCATGCCAGTAATAAGCATGTGTAACTGTACCTTAACGCAAATCACTAAATACAATTTTAGGATTAAGTTCCAGGTTAATAATTTTTAGACAATACACTTTTTATGCTAAATAGAAATGAATAATGTTTTAACGATACAATGAATTGTAAGTAATATTCAGATTAAAAATATCGCAGATCAATAAATAGTTCAATTTTTTTTTTTATAATACAATTATTTTTCATAAACATACATCGCAAATCAATAAATGTAAGTTTTTGCACAGTACCTACACAATTAATGATAAGAAATAAATTAATTCATAATAAAGTGTCTTAAAGATTAAACTGTAAATAATATTAAGCATAATATAAAGACTAGGTATCTCAAATCAAATAAATTATTTTAGTATTTAGGAGAAGATTCTCATTGCTTCTCGGCTGTACCAGGGATTTCTAGACGTTTGTAGACATTTATCGATGGTTGTGGATCACCCTAGATTGTTATAGGCGGTTCATGATTCTTCGATTGTGTAGTGACAAGTATTACAAGGAATTCGGACAATGCGCAAATAGTTTTGCTTTGCACTCCATGACAATATACTCGAAATAAAATGTGTGTATAATTTAATAATATAAATACTTTTCTCACATCGTTCATTTTAGCTCACATCAAACCTGTAAAACCTGTTCAGTCTCAAAAACACATTATGACATTATGTGTGGGGTATGAAAGCAAATATCTAAAAATTAAAAAAATGTTTCGAATGCAGTAACCGAGCATTACTAATTTAAAATGTACTGAATTCTAGATTTTATGTATCTGTCCCTTCCAAAATCATGTTTCCTATAAATTTATAGGCAAAGTTTCCTATAAAATATCGAATTCAGTACATTATAAATTAGTAATCCTCGATGACTGCATTATTTTTTTTATATTGCTGCCTTTGCTTTCATACCCCACGTATGATGATCTTGTTCATCTTATGTATTTAACCGAATTTCTATGCGACCTTAAATGTTTATCATTTTTGTTAAGAAATAAATACAGTACATACCGCGAAAGGCAAACATCTTGTCAGCTTTCCGAAAGGATCAAAGATAGTTATTATCAGCGCAACGAAAATACGAAGTGTTACAAATAAAAAAGGAATTTTTAATGAAATGCAGAATAGACTCAAACTTTATCAGATAATCGTAAATAATATATAAACCATTTCACACAAAGACTGAGCACAATGTTTTATTACAAAGGCGGAAACCTTGCCATAAGAACAAATTTGACAACACAATAAGGCATTCAATCCTTTCGGTGGCACTGTTGCCCATTCAAGAACTCGGCTTCCAAATAAAACATCCACCATTGTGTGAATGCTCCGAATCTAGTGTACAAATCTATTATATTCTTTAAGGTGTATTTTCCTAGATAATAATACGGAATCAGAAGCTTTTGTATACAATCGGCAGATGGGATGATTTCATCTGTGTGTAGGCGAGCGTGCGTTTTAGTCCCTAATAGTGAATGTGTGTGCGTTTTTTCGTACATTTCTTGCTTACGGGCAAGACTTGGTGACTGCTTTGCGTGTGTGCCCTTTTGGTCAAGAGTGAGCGCATTTTCTAAACCAGCGTAAGGGAGAATTGATATTTATAGTTTGTTATTTTCTTTTCCTTGTATTTCTCTGCTTTTGGCTAAATTTTGTTATTTACTTGTGATTTTATTTTTATGTATTGCTATTTTCTTTAATAAAATATTTTCATAACGCATCCCAGAGACAGTGAAGTGGTTAGTGTAGTTTCCTCGCCGCGTCGCGTGAGAGCTTTTGCATCATCAGCGGCGTAGCGAGGAAACTTCTTTAGTATTAAAACAATGCCAAACTGAATGCCGAAAATGTAGGGCCGATACAGGAGCTTTTGCTCGTAGAACGGCCCTGGTTCTGTGGTGGGTCCCACTTCACTGCTCGATAATTGTGGTTTCTATATAAGGTATTAGAATCAAAATAATAAACCTACCTACATAAGTTTATTTAGTAGTATATTAAATGTAACGAGATGCTAAAAATAATTTATGCTCTGCTGGAACCCCTGGAATATGTCACTTGTTATAAAACTATCGAAGAATCGAGAATGGCATGTAATAATCTAAGGTGATCTACAACCTTCGGGAAACGTCTATAAATGTCTTGAAACGCCTGGTTCAACTGAGAAGCAACGAGAACCTTCTAGAAAGTACGAAAATTATCAACATTTTCAGGTATAAATAAGGCGCCGGCCTCAGCGCAGTAGTTGTTGTGTTGACTACCGCACAGTCCAATCCGAAAAAATCCGAATGGAATAAACGTAAGATATTAACGACGATTGAAGCAAATCAGGGACGGTGATTATTTGTGCTAAAAAATGTTGGTACCGAGCACGTTAAGTATGTTGGTCTAGGTTACATATCTCGTGGCTTCAAAAACTTTTCAAAAAATGTTGATAAACACCCCAATGGATAAGAAAAGGCCTTATAACTTAAAAAAAAAAGAGTTAAATATGGAGTGTTGAAACTACCGTCTTTAAATCAGTCGTATTTTAATGAAAAAATATATATTATTGTGTTCTTGATGACCTGCTACAAGCATATATTTATGTAATACAATGCTAAGAGAAGTTATGTAAAGAATTGTACGGGTACAGAATTAAATTTGACATGGGTAAGGAAAGTAATCACTAAAGTGAATGATAAATCATGATAAAAGAACTACACGAGGCTTCGATTAAAGTTGGTTTTAAGTCTAAAGATGAATGTAAAGAAAACAAAAATTTTGAGTCCAGAGAACAAAATCATCACTTTCAATAATATTAATGTTGAAATAGTAGATGAATATATATATACCTAGGACACAAGATAAAAATGGACAAAGAGAGCCAAACAGCATAATTGCGAAGACGAATAGAATTGAGCTGGGCTGCTTTTGGCAAAATCAAACATATCTTCGAGAACAAAGAGATCCCAACTAGTCTAAAAAAAAAAGCCTTTGAATCATGCATACGTGACGACGTATGGAGTGGAGACTATGGCCCTTACAAAGAAAAGTGTAGAAAAGCTCAAATGCACGCAACGATCCATTGAGAGATCCATGCTTGGAGTAAGCCTAAGAGATAGAATTATAAATGTCGAAATTAAGCGCAGAACTGGAGTGGATATCATGGATCGTGTAGCGAAGCTAAAATGGCAATAGGCGGGACATGTTGCAAGGCAGGATGCTACAAGATGGCCTCCCAAAGTTCGGAAATAAAGACCTTGGGAAAATAAAAGGGGCATCGGAAGACCTCAAAAGAGATGGGCTGACGATATAGCCGCTATGGGGGGAAAGAAATGGCTACAATTAGCAAACAACAAGGAAGTATGGAAGGGTATGGAAGAGGCCTATATCCAGCAGTGGAGAAATGATGGCTAATGACGAAGAAGAAGAAGGGAAGTAATGTATGTGTAAGAATTAATAAATGGACAATTAATTACATGAAATAACTTAAGGGTTTGGAAACAGAGATGAAATTAGACGATCCGACTAAATGCTGTTTATCGTGATTTTAGCAGTGAACATGTTTCAGCTCATCTACAAAATATGTTAAATTCTGATAAATGTTCTATTCTTCATTGATCTTCGGTCTGAGAATCTTTATCTTGGAAATTTTATCCTCCTGATTACACATTTTCGCTTTGCTGTCACCAGAAGCCTGCCTATTGCTTTATTCCCTTAAGCAACGTGGCGGAAAATATATGTTTCTCTATACGCTGACAAGGCCCGCTAAAAGAAGCTTATCGAGGTTATCATCTTTAAAAAATTGAAAGCTGGGCAAAGTAGTGGAGGGAGATTAAAGTATGTTAAAATAGTTAATAATAAATGTTCTGAAGTAAATAAGTAAGGTAAAAAAAAAAATAAAGGAAGGTGACAATAATTCAGAGGATAATAACATCTGAATCCGACATAATGTATGGAAGTAAAGTTTGCATTGTCAAAAGAATAAAATTAGATTTAATGCGGTCACTCGGACGTTTATGTGAAAAATCTACTTAAGATGGAGTTAAAAATTAACAAATTAGGAGCGAACGTATATGTAAAAAGCAATGAAGAGCGTGCATGAGAAGATGTATGCATGTGAACGAAGCAAGGGTTCATTTGGAAAAGAATACTTGCATTGTTTCATCTTTTATGGCTACCTCCGTCGTAACACGGCAACTTTAAAATATTTTATAAAATGCTATTTAATATTCAAAAAAAAAACTTATTTCATAATCATTGGACATGTGAAATAATGCAATTTGATATTGAAATGAAACACGCGATATTTTAGGGGCTCTAACGTTTTGTATGTATGGGTATAATAGAAACATGATATGCGTACCACAAAACGAACCCAGCCTATCTAATAATATCTGTATTCCTATTGACCTAACAATAGAACTAACATCACCCCTTGCATCAGATATATCACAACACAAAGCTTATGCTAATATAAATTCTTTTCATTCAAACTAGTCATTTATTATGTCGAGCCGTGGATTTATACGAGCGTGTATTTAGGAAGGCTTATCATTTATACATTTAATTTATTAAAAAAAAATTATATAAATGTTTATACATTTGTAAACGAAGCTTAATCCTTTTGAATTTATTAATAATGTGTGTAGATTTTCTCATTAAATACATATTTAACAATATAGATGTCTGATATTCTTCTGACGATGTTATTGATAGAAAGATACATTTTCAACTGATTAATGGTTGGGAACCATGGAAGATTACCAAGCCTTCAACATACTCGCGAACTAAATCAATTTCCTGATAGGAATATAGGTTTATACATATATTTTAGGAATATAAATTATTCGAACCCCCGGCCGCTAAGTCACTAGGTCACTAGTTGAGTATCTTACCACTTTACCAACAAGCACGTTAATGTTACGCTTGTGAGTTAACACCAACAAAGTAACTAACTACAAGTCTAAAACAAATGACAACATTTACTTCTTAGTCTTGTCTTGGGTTGTGGGAGTCATTAGTAGCGAGCTTTCCTCCTGCGTCAAATATATGGTAAAATAATTGACGCCGTTTGACACGATCCATCGAATTTTTAACGCATTTGTTTGTTCGCCAAAACTGTCCGACATGGGTGAACGAACTCCCAAGTAAGGGTGATATTTTGAATATTTATATTCTACTGGGTTTCTAATTTCTCAAACATAAAAGGTGTGTAAAAATTATTTAAAAAGTTACATACAAGTTAGATACAAATTATTTAAAAAGTTAAATACAGTGTATTCTGTGACAAAATACAAAAAAAAATACAATCTGTTAAATTCTACAAATAACCTAGACATTTTTATCGACAATTTGCTTCTATTTAAAATTAAACTTCGTAATCACATTTATGATTATTGAAATAAATGTAATGCTTCTATAATTGAATCCCATTCCCTTCCTCTTTACACCCTTCTCTTATCATAATTAAACATTCATCAGATTTTCTTTATCATTTCTTTCTAAGTATTTTTTTACCAGCTTCAAGGAAACTTATCTGAATTTTTTATTAATTTGTACTTACTGTATGTTTCCCAAATTAAAATAAAATAAAAATGGTAGTTTCCTAATAATCAAAATGTTTTTACAGCATACTTTAAGGAATATCTATACGGGTTATTAATGACACGTTAATATTTTAAAAACAAACTCACAAGCACTTAAAACAGTCGAGTGCACAATAGAATACGGACATTACTTATTTTAAAGCTCCACTAAAAATGATGCATTGGCCCTGTGAGCTGTCTGCGATACGCGCAACATTCGCAAAAATAAAACCGTAAAATATTTATCTTAATAATAAGTACGCGGAGGTCGCCGCGAAGAATGTCACTAACTCATATTTTGGAGCCATTAATCAGCAGAAAACTCACGATTTGAAATAACAAAAATGAAACACCGGCGCACGCGCCTCTGTGAATGACGAGAAAACACGAGTCGTATATGGCTCACAAACAATAGAGTATTATTTTGACAAACGATAAAGTTACTTAAACAATAATTTAGTTGGCTGGACGCAGCGCCGCTGGTGGTCCCGGCGGGGAGACGGTAGCCGGGGGAAATATCGGTTATTCCTACACCCACGCGGAGGCAAGGAACCAGCAGCACAGCGTACATAAAATCAGACAATCATTATTAATATCGATTATTTCTTGGACACTAGTATCACCGAGGATTTCACAACAATACTTTTACAATTTTGCATTTATTACAAAAGTCATTATTTTATGTTTCACAACATTACAGAGAACAGGTTAGGATTACAGTTAGGCATTAGATACACTTAAAAATATTCATATATCAGTATGATAAATAAATAATATCAATTGTGTTACAGTTTTTGTTTTGTATTTTTTGTTTGTAAATACGTCAAAATAAATTTTGGTTTCTTTAAAATTTACTATATGTTTTGAAGAACCTGCGCCGAGATGAGCAGCTGACAGTACAGTGAGAACAAAATAATAAAGATATGAAACAAAATACCACATTCACATAAGATTAATAAATTAATTGAGGATTTAAATATAAAATATAAAATGGGGATAATAAAAACAGTAGATATTATATTATATAAAACAACTAGCAATTAGCAAAAGCAAAAAGCAATATAAAAGCAAAAAAACAAAAATCAATGTTAATTGAATGATTTTTTTTTAATAAATCACACACTGAATTATATTAATGTCACTGCTATAGGTTCGAGAGGAGCAGTCACACTGATTAACGGGTGATAGATAGATAAGTGATGGCTAGGTAAGCTAAATACAGTTTTGTGTCGAACGATTCAAGTAGAGGAACTAGGGTGTCTGCAATACAAAGTTTAATTGATAAATATTTATAATTAAAATAATTGAGTTACACCGTAAATTAACTGCCATGTCAATAAATAATAGTAACAAATAAGTATAATCATTTTCTTTAAGAATAGCGAAATGGGAAAGAGATTAAGATAACAAAACATCAAAATCATATTGACAAAAATAAAAATAAAGGCAATATCGTTTTATACCCATAAATATACATGATGTCTACCTATTATTACTAAAAGTAAATATGATTTTAACACTTTTTTGAATAACGTAATACTTAGTAATAGTATGTACACTTTATTTAATTAATAGTAATACATACTTATTATTAATCTCTATTATAATGCTATAAGGTATTGTATGTGTAAATACGTGTTACCAAAATAGTTATATATAAATATCTAAAGTCATTTAAGGGACACTTACTAATATTAAATTCACGTATGTATATCAATGCTCATCACACAGTAAACTACTAGCTAGGTAAAAAAAAACTAAACCACCTACCCACTTAAAAACATACAATTTCAACTGTCCTATCAGACAAATGTTATAAATCAATCAAAGTAAATAAGAATCTATTAAAATATTAAATATTCAAAGAGATCGGAATATAAGGGTATATTCATGACACCCTTCATCATTTTAGGGCAACGTTTAACGACCCTCTTCAACCCTTTACATTTTGAATCTATGAATGTCGTACAAAATGATAATCATTGCCACCCTAAGTGTTTAAAAATGCAACCAATCATTTTTTAAATGGCTTTGAGATTGGCCCTATAACAAGGGTATTCAAAAAAACATATGCTTTCCGAACCCCCTGTGCAGATCGAAACAGCGTGAAGTTTTTGGTTGACATCGGTACGGTCAATTTTATATCAAACAGGGTTACAGTGTTACTAAAAAATATGGAACCGGTTTATTGATTATTTTGCTTTAAATAAGTTTTTTTTTAAATGATACTAGTTTATATTATAATGCATATAGGTAATAATGTTTTTTTATTATGTTGTTTATCTTATTATATATATCAAATTATTATAACTAATGCGATTTAATTTTTCAGAAGAATACTAACTAAACATTTCGTATAAGAGATAAAAAAATATATATACAAAAATAGGTAAACCGAAAAAAAATACCAAAAAAATTGTGTACCAGAATAAATTTAAATGTATAAAAAAATGTACACAAATTAATTATTGTAAGAAGCTTGCCGCCTCGAAGGGAAAACTAAAATCGATGTAACAACCAAACAAAGTATGTATATGAATGTTTGTATGTACATACAGCCATACATAATAAGGGGTATAATATATCTATAACATATGAATCGGAAGGAATTGCACATAATAGAGGATTTTACAGCACTCGACATATTTACAGTAAATTGGAAATTATTTTAAAAGCCTGGAATATTCTACTAGTTTCTGGAAACATCGCGAAACGACATTGTCTATATAGGAGATGACAGGCCCACTGCGCAGTGTGTGTTGTCGTGACATAAACTAGCGAATTGTGAACCCGCGCAATTAACCATAAACAAGCGACAGATAACAGTAAAACGAAACTGAAAAATACCTACCTACGTTTGTGAAATATTAATGCGAATCAGGAAATTGATGTGAATTAAAGAACTTTGCCACAATTAAATTGAGTCCAGCGATATTAATTAATTCATGAAACTTTAATTAATTTAAAGTGTTACATTTGCCTCCCACAGTCACAATACCGTGACAATATAACGTAAAATTATGGTAAATAACGTAGAAGTATATTTGTCGAATATCGAGGCGTAGTTTGATTTTTTATTTAAAATACAGATCTTAATAACTAGGGTTATTTCACTAACATTCACTTTTGCCTCCTTTATATTTTTCTGTTTATGTTTCCAATTTGCTTTGAATTTTATAAACTAAATGGAATAATGTAACGAATAATTAAAAATATAATAAATAAAAAACAGTAAATTAATTAAATATAAAATGTATCGAATGCATTTTTCTCGTGGCAATCAATTTTGAAACCTCGATTTGGAGGTTGCCACAAAAAAAGATGATATAAACATTATAAACGGAACGGGGAGTCTAAAAAAAGGCCCCGTCCTACAACCGTAAACGTGGGTACAAGACGAATAAATTACCGCGCAGGTTCGCGCCAGGGGTGAGACAAAACGCCGAACGGAGCCTTTATGAGACAACAAAGCCTCAAATCGTTCAATTTATATATGACACGGCCGAAAACATTCCACGGCGAGGAGTCGTTAATGAGATAAAACTGTCACAGATGCTCCCGGACTTCATTATTTCGGGGAGGCCTCAAGACTGCATTAACTGGGTGACGCTATATTTGCATAATTAGAGGCGCTTTATAGTTTGATAACGTCGGCTCGAATCGCCAGATGCCGCATTAAAATCGTTAAAAGACATTCAACATGTTGAAGTTAACATTAACAACATTGGTATGTCAATATACAAAGATAATTTTACTACTGAAATGTTTTATAAGACGACAAAAAGTTCACATTATACCCATGACTGCAGTTTAAAAAAATATTTAAATGAGATTTTAAAATTCAGTGCAACGTAATAATAATTTATTATAATAATTGGCAGCTATCGTAGCACAGTGGGCATATAACTGGCTTCTCGTGCCGGGGATTAGCGGTAAGGTCAAAATATATCTATGTGATTTTCTCAATCCTGCATGTTTTTGCAATGTGTTTGGCTATAGTAATTGGATGCCATATTCTGATGCAGCGTTAAATATTAAATTTAAAAAATATTTTGACACAAATCGCTGTTTTAGCGTCTATTTTTAAACCATGATTAAAAGTGCTTAGTATTAAATTAATGATTTACATTCATACAATTCCGAATTGCCGGATGCGATGCGAACGGTTAACATCATTCTCATAACAATTCAAACACTACGACGAGACGGTCAGTAGATAAGTACTAACACTAATAACACTAGTGGCGTTTGAATAGTCTAACGACTAGGGATTCGAGGAAAGGCCAAACTAAAGCGATTAAATTTATAATCATTTATTTGGAAATAACGACGTGCACATTCACATGTTGGCAACCTTTTCCCAAAATAAAACAAATATTTTGGGAAATACTTATATAATTAGGTACACATAATTTAGGTAACATTTGAACCAAATGAGATTTGAAATTCAACTGTTTCTAACTACATTTTCCCCACGAATCAGGCAAAGAATGCCGTCAAGTTAATTTTGTAGGTATTATTATAGTATTGTGTCTTTAAAATAATTTTAGTTTTTATGTAAATTTCATAATAAAAATTGAACTTCAAAGCTGAAGAAGCTACGTTAACTAATTAACTGATTGGACAAAAAACTAGATATTTTCCATAGAATTTCTAGATTCTTCACGTACAATACAGCATATTAGCAGAATTCTGCGTCCATTAGTCGACTGGTATTATCAAATATTTTATCAAACTACTTTACATCAGTACATCGAAGAGCGTATCATTAGTAAACAAT
Organism: Agrypnia vestita; assembly: GCA_016648135.1. NCBI lineage: Eukaryota > Metazoa > Arthropoda > Insecta > Trichoptera > Phryganeidae > Agrypnia > Agrypnia vestita. Next base: position 62,393 of record JADDOH010009736.1, read on the forward strand.
TATTCGTTAATAGGCAGTTTCTAATAACATCTCGAAAGGAAATTTTTGTTCCAGAATTAGTTCGTGGAATATGAATGTTTGTTTGTACGTGGTAAATAATCGCACCGACCATCTTCCTCCATAGACATCGGAGCCATGACTTCCATAGTTTTGCTGTTTTCCAGAGACTAGCACGTATGTGACTGAGCTCTTGAATATAAAATAATTTGGTTATACTAAGATCTTATCTGAAGACTAAAAGTATGTTATATTATAAATGTTAGAATACTTAATGTTTGTTTAAAGTCCTCTTTAATAAACTCAGTAATTTAAACGTATGATATGTTCATTGTCTAAAATGAAGAAATTCTCATTTTCACGAATTTCAAATACCTACCTAGAAATAACATAAACAAAATAATCACGTTTTATAGAATTCAAAAAGCGTCTTCAGTTATCCGAGACTTTTTAAAACAAAACAATTTAAAGCAAAACAAATTAAGATAATAACGGAACTGTATTCAGAAGAAAAAACCAGCAAAATACAGTACAACATCTTACGTTTCGGTGCAACATTGTACATACATGTCGTCGCATGTCGTAAGATAAATTTCGCCCCACATAAGGCGTAAGTTCCTGCATCGCGTTGAAAAGGACTCTTCCAGCACGAGACCGGGTCGCACGTTGGCGGGTCTACGATGGGGACCTTTCTATACGTGGGCAAAAAGACCTTTATTATTTGGGAATAAATGTCAGACGCACTATCGCTCGCGGTGACTTACGACGGAGGAAGAAATTTCAACGACCGTATGATATATGGGGATTGCAGAAAGACAAGGGGTCAAGTCAAATAATTTTAATTATTATTATTAATTATTGATGTTTTAACATTTTTCAGAACAATGTTTTATCAACTTTATTTCGATAATTTCTCAATTTTACGGAACAAAAAGGTAAAAAAATTTAACGCATTAGTATCAATATAAAATATTCTTATTATGAGGTAATCCATCTTTTGAAAAGATGCCGACGAACTGAATCCACAGCATATTATTTGTCTAATTACGTTTACCGTTACTAATTACATAGATCGGTATCTTTACGAATACGTTACTTGATTAAAAAATTCAATTGTATTTAAAAACTGTTACCTACATAGGTACTGATTAACATAACACAGTGAAACTTATACTCAAGAAACTTCTACTTCCACAGAGAATTTCTCTAAATTCTCTGACGATTATACGATGAAACAACATTGGAAAGCGAGTAGGTACATTTATATTTCGAATGTTTATTATACGTTAAGAGATTCAAAATAACTCGTACAAAATAATAAATACAAAAAATAGGTAAGTGCCCAAGTAACTTAAACCGTGTGTGTAAAATCTCAGGTATCCTTACCAAGTCCACCCCACACACCCTACATATACTGAAATTCATCATAACACATTCATAAACCGACACACCATCCAAGCGTGTTGTCAATAATGAAAATTATTATATTTTATAAGTTGCCATGTTTGTATATTATGACTATACCTACTTAATTATCTTATTGGAATACTTCTCTGACGTTGTGTGGCGCATATTATTGGTGCATGTTTATATAACTTATTCGTTGTAATCTAAAAAGCTTCTATGCATATACTGTATTGCACCAATTATACATACATACATGAAATAATGAAATTAAAAAAAATTCTACGGGTCGCTCAGATGGTTTGGGCATGTCAAGGGCGAACAAATGAGGAAAGAATGCTAAGAAAAATAAATAGATCGCAAGTGTTGACGACACAAGAAAGAGAGGACGACCGCGGAGGACGTGGCATGACCAGATTAACCAGATACTGGATGATGGTCCTGTTAAAGATGTATGAATGTATGAGGATGAGGCGAGAATTGTGTCAGGACAGACAGGAGGAGTGTGGCACTCTATTATTTCTGCCTGCCCCGTCGGGAAACGGCGTGATGGTAAGTAAATAAATACCTAAGTCTTGACGTTACTCATAGAAATGCACGAACATACCTATTTCCCCTCTATTGTGTTCTGGGATATCCAACAATCACCAATTAAAACAATCTTATTATCCTGAGGAATTAGGAGGTATTGATTTTCATAAAATGTTTTAATATCGTTCTGTAATGTCAAACTAGGACTATCAGGATCATAATTGGCCTGTTGATAATCTGTAGATATACAAAAAAAAAAATTACTGTTTCGGAGGTATGTTTGTAGTGAACTCTATAATCACACACATGAAAATAAAAACACACTTGATTTTATTTCTACTGGTATAATTTTTGTGAGACGCATTTCCCCTTATGAGGGCATTATCAGTCTATTAGGGTGAAATGCCTCTCACAAAAAAAATTAACAAGTAGAACAAAAAACAAGTGTGTTTTAATTTCATATGAGTAATGAATACACTTAAAGTTCAATTATAAGATAACACCAATGAATGCAAATTTTGCTAGCGACAAATCAAAATACTGCGATTATTTGCGAAAAGTTATTGGTGTTCAGCAATATGATACAAATTGTAAAGTGTTATCAATCAAATTGTCAATTATTCACGCAACATACTGCCTCATGAAAGAGCCAAATGCAAGAGAAAAAAATTAAAAACATAATTTATGCGGTGACCATAAAATCTACCATAGAGAGAAAAGCGAGGGACATTCGGCATCGGCACCATGGTCCCGCGTGTCCCACACTATATTTTTTTCAGACCGACGGCCAAAAAATGTCTGCCGCGTACCATCTCGGCCAAATAACTGCATAATAAGATTCTATCGGAGTTGACCCCGGACCGAATAACAATACATTCTTGTTTATTTGACATTATATTATACCGCGGAACCATAACTCGGGGCGGGACACTGACTGGGGACTTTATTAAACTTTATTTATAAAACTGATCGCGGCCATACGAGCCGAGAAATTACGGCATTTCATTGCCCGCAATACGGACCCACTGCAGTCACGATGAAGAAATATAAAAATAATCAAATAAATTAATTCTTAATAAAGTGTTTCAGGTAATTTTAATTTTCAACTATTTTAGTGATTTAAGCTAGTTTCTTCAAGAAATTATTATACGTAAAATATGTTCACTGCCTTCTTAACTAGAGGCTCGAGCAATTTTTTTTATATTAATTAATTTGCTTATTAAATACAACAATAGTCAGTAAAATAAAATATTAAAAACAAATTATTACAAAAAAATATAAGAAATATCTAAATAAAGCCATTATTTTACTTAAAATAATAAACACCCTATTCATACCCAATATTCTAAATTTCCAAAAAAGTCTCTAAACTAAAAGCAAAAATATATTAAGTTACACATATTATGATTAATAATGCAATTTTTTGTTAGCCAACCTTCACAGCGGGTACAGCGAGCCTAGCACCTGGAATATCACAGCTTACAATACTACTTGTAATTTTCAAAAACAATTTTATTTGATATATGATATCACTCGAGTGTGTTTAACTGCAAGTCTATGCAGGGCAGGTGCAACGCGAACGCATCCTCATTCCTCGAGATTATGGAATAATAAAATAATTCTTCACCCCGCCTCAAAGAAACATTACAAGACAATGCGGAGTATTTTACAGGAATACTTTATTTGACAACGAAGACACAATAAAACGTTCAAAAGTAATCTGGAAAACATCGTGCGACGGCACGTTCAAAACCCACATGTCCCTCGGCTCTGAATGCGACCAGAAATATCCCCATAAACTCACGGCTCACCACCAATAAATAAAGGGAGGGTCGACACAAAGGGCCTACGAGAAGGCCCCCTGGAAATTAGCAAGTATTTACTCTGATTTCAATACCCGGAACACACCTTCGGGCGCGCGGGCCCGGCTAACTAGCCTGTGTGTGTGTCAAAACGTGACTTACCAGCACGGAAGCCCGTAACGCTTAAAAAATGCGGCGCGAAGAATGCCAATGGTGAGATTTCACGCGTCACGCGGAGATTCAGATTTATGACGTGCGGCCACAATTTTGGTACGGCATCAATCGGCTTATTATATTTGTCCACGCGAGAGTAAAATTATTATTATATTTGAAAAAAACACGTTGACTATAAAACTTACTTCTATAAAACAACGTGCCTACAAAACAAGTTGACGTACTTATGCAAACAAAATCCAGCCCACATCGGTATCAATCTGTGATATTTCAGTTGGTAATGTATTTTTTATATAATTAATAATGTCACCACAAAATTATTTTGCTCTTTTTGAAGATTCTATTTTTTATGTTTAATATATAAAATACATATGGTTACTTGGTAATACAGAAGCATCATCATTTAAAAATCACTCCTACACAAAATTAATCTTCTTGACAATAATTTAAACCACCAGGTCACGTAATATGATATGTTATTTGCATGCTTAATCACTATGCAATTCGCACATGATCGCACTGCTTTCATACATAAAATATATTTGTTATGGCCAGGAAGGATGAAACACAAGAAGGATTTTTGTGGAAGATTTTGTATTGTTACGTTTATAAGTACAGGCAGGAAATGAACAGTTTGATATATCACAATAAGTACTTCACAATTATTACGAGAAGGTATAAACTTCCCGGAGTGAACAAAACACAGGCGAAGTGAATCTGACCACTGTGCGTAGATCTCTGATTTATTGGATCTAATTGTTCTGTATATATATGATTTGATTAGTGGTTTTATTAATTACCTAAAAGTTGACATGTCCGTTAAGGAAGGTCAACTTGACAATTAATATGTTGTAATGTATGTTTGTCACAATTGAAAATACTTAAGCAGAATATTACACATTAATAGCTATTAATAAATTAATATGTTGTAATATGTGTTTTCACACAATAGTAATTATAATATCATTTGATAATAGATCCGTCAGTAAGATCCGTAAGTATAGAATTACATATGAATACTTGTATGTTAATTGGTGTTGAAATTAAGAGAAGATTGGGTTGGGTAAGTACATAACATCTCCCCCCCCAGTTTGAAGTTAAAATGAAAGATTTTTACTTCATCGAGTAGGTGATTGAAGTTTTTACAATTACAATATATGTTTAGTGGGATAGCACCCTTACAATTTTTCTCGATACAAAATAATTAACAATTTTCTTAATATACATATAATAAAACATGTGAAATTGTAACCAAAATAAGTTTAACAATTTTCTTAATATATATATAATAAAACATGTGAATTTGTAACCAAAATAAGTTTAACAGTTTTCTTAATATATATTACATTAATTATCAAAGTAGTTTAACATTTTCCCAAAACAATTTTTCTTATAATAATATTCTTATATATTCTTATAAAAGGATAATATTTTATTTTTAATTCCCTTTACCAAAATTCTTGTATTTTATAATAAGTTAATCGAATAATTAATTCGATTTAACAATGTGCAATTTCAAATAACATAAATAACTATAATTGATTTAACAGTAAATAAATTGAACAATTTATATAATTCAAAAAGGTAGAATAGTAAGATCAGTTTTAAAAATGAGTGCATCCATTAATTTTTTATAACAAAAGTTACGATTTGTTTGAATAATAGCATTAATGATGGATTAATTAGAAGTTATAATACGTAAGTTAGGTGTAAAGAGTAAAGAGTATTTGTAGAGTGTTGATTGTTATAATGGCATTTCATGGGAAATAAATGGTTTAATTCTGTTCAAATGTACGACAACTTCTTTTCTTTTAATTTTGATAGTGACATTTACCTTTGAGTTTATTTTTATTATTTCATAAGGACCTTCGTAATTGGGGGTTAATTTTTTAGATTTCTTTAGTTTATTAGTTTCATTTCGTAATAAGACTAAATCTCCTATATTATATTTATGATTTTTATTAATGTTTTCATCATGTTTCATTTTTACAATTTCTTTTTGTTTGATTAAGTTCTCCTTTGCTATTTTATGACAGGTTTGTAATTTTAATTGCAATTCTTCTAGGTAATCGTTATACGTATATTTAAATGAAGGGTTCTTGGTTATCGACGTTGGTAATTGGGGTTTAGTCCCGAATATTAGTTCGTATGGAGAGAATTTTGTAGAAGAATGAGGCGTAATATTGTATGAGAACATCGCATGGTCGATCCAGCAATCCCAGTCTGTTTGCGAAGGTGAGATATAATGTTTTAAATAGTCAGCTAGAGTAGCATGACTGCGTTCTAGAGCTCCGTTTGTTTGGGGGTGATACGCCGAAGTCTGTATTTTCTCGATTTTAAATAGTTTACAAGTTCTTTGATTAATTTAGATGTGAAATCCGCGCCTTGATCCGTTAGAATTTTATCTGGTAATCCAAAAATGCTAATGAATTTCTCAAATAGGTTCCTTGCGATTGTCTCGGCTTCATGATTAGGTAAGGCTATAGCTCTAGAAAATTTTGTTAAGTCATCTTGCATGGTAAGTATGAATTTGTTTCCAGATTCTGTCATTGGTAACGGTCCTACAATGTCGAGGGCTAATTTTTCAAATGGTTTATTCGATGTAGTAGTTAATTCTAACGGTTGAATATTTTTTTCTCTTAAAATTTTGTTTTTCTGACATTCTACACAGTTTTTTATGTATTTCTTAATATCCGATTTCATTTTGTGCCATTTATAATAATTTCTGATTCTATTTAGTGTTCTATGAATCCCAGAATGTCCTCCGATAGGGTTATTATGGAATTCGTGAAGAATTTTAGGAATTTGTTCGGTTTCGGGAGTTATTATTTTATTATGACATATGGTAACGTTAATAGGTGTGTTAGAGAAAATATAATTTATGATTAATTTAATTTTGTTCCAATTTAAGTTTTCTATTCCTGCATAAAAAGATGATGGCATGGAAAAACTAGTTACATTATTATTTATGAGCATTAATTTTAAATTTTGTAGGGCGATAAAGAATTCCTTATAAGAGGGTTTATCCCAAAAATTATGTTTTATGATTACGTGGTATATTATTTTATTTTTATATTCTGATGTTAAAATATCAAAAAGTTTATTTTCAGTTTCTTTTATCGTGTCGTAGTTATTTATTAGTTCTTTTATTTCCTTGGATAAATCTTGACACATTTCTTTATCATTACTTATAAAGTGAACTATATTATCCTTGTGTGTCAGTAAATTATGATCAATTTCTTTTATATTTGAAATATCTAATTGTCGATCTGTGTAATTCGTTTTGATAAAATCTTCATAGGAGTTAGGTTCAGGGCTTGAAGAGATATTTAGTACATTTTGTTCGGGTACTACGATACGGGATAATGCGTCAGCATTACTATTCAATTTTCCAGGCTTATATACTATTTCATAGTTGTATTCTTCTAATTTAAGTCTCCAGCGAGAACGCAATGGATCTTTTGCTTTTACTAACCATACCAATGGTCTATGGTCAGTGATGAGTTTGAAATCTCTGCCATAAAGATAGGGTCTAAAGTGCTTGGTAGCCCAAATTATTGCCAAAAGTTCCTTATTAATTGTTGCGTAATTTTGCTCAGCTTTGTTCAATGTACGTGAAGCGTATGCTATTGGTAAATCTTTACCTATTGGTCCTTGTGAGAGCACCGCACCGATCGCAGTATTAGACGCGTCTGTCGTTAGATTAAATTCCAGTTCAAAATTCGGAAATTGTAAGATCGGTTTATTAATGAGTTTATTTCTAAGATAATTGAACGCGTTTTCTTGTTCATCTTCCCAGTGGAATACTACATTTTTCCTAAGTAATTTAGTTAAAGGTTGTGCTACTTTAGAAAAATTTTCAATGAAACGACGATAATATCCTGCTAGTCCTAGAAAAGCCTTTATATCGCGCTGTGATTTGGGAATTGGATAATTTACTATTGCATGGATTTTATCGGGATTAGGTTTAACTCCTTCATCAGAGATAATATGTCCAAGGTAAGCGACTTCTTTTCTTAGAAACTCGCATTTATCCGGCTGTAACTTTAAATTATGTATTCTAAGTTTGTTAAATATTTCCTCTAGTTTTATGTTGTGATCCTGAAGGGATGCTGCGTAGATTACGATATCGTCGAGATAGACAAAACATTTAATACCTTGTAAACCTGCTAGAACGTTATTCATAAGTCTTTGAAAACATGGGGGACCTCCTTTTACTCCAAATGGTAACCTTTTAAATTGATAGTGTCCTAATGGTGTAGTGAAAGCAGTTTTATCGGAATCTTTCGGGTCCATGGGGATTTGATGGAACCCTGAAGCGAGATCTAAAGTTGTGAAATATTTTGACTGACCGAGTTGGTCGAGGATATCTGAAATGTTGGGTAGGGGATATGCGTCTCCAATTGTTATGTCATTAAGTTTGCGATAATCGATAACAATTCTCCATTTCTTTTTACCGGATGCGTCGGGTTTTTTTTTCGACAACCCAGACGGGAGAAGACCACGGGGACGTTGAAGGTGTTATTATGTCATCTTCAAGCATTTTAGAAATTTGAGAATTAACCTCTTGTTTATGGATTTCAGGATAGCGATATGTTTTTGTGAAAATTGGGTGAGGTGAAGTTACAGGAATAGTGTGTTTAATCGAATTAGTGCAAGTTAATTTGTCTCCTTCTAAATGGAAAATATCATTATATTTGTGGCATATTTTTAACAAAGATTCGCTTTCTTCGTTATTTAGATGATCAATGCGAATTTGAGATTCTAATAATTTATGTCTGGAGTTATTTAATTTATCGCTGCCTTGAGCTCGGTATACGTTATATGAATTTAAAGGTAAAAGATTGATAGCAATTTTATCAAATTGGACAGATTCATTATTTGTATTTATTATGGAAGTTATTGCTTTATTTCCTTGAAGTACTGAAACCAAAGATCTACATAGATATACACCGT